>LPNX011052604.1:0-40084 GCA_001517045.1 Pseudotsuga menziesii
ATGTCTATTTTTGCATTTGTCTATGTTTATGTCTATTTTTGCATTTCCTATAAAAAATTCCATGCCTTTGGAAGGGAATTCACTTTCAAACCTCCAACAGGAACTTCAACATATCCACTACATTCTCATTGATGAAATGAGCCTCCTAGGCCCAACACTTTTAACCCAGATTGATGAACGCCTCCGTGAAGCATTCCCTCGCCATAAGAACATCTCTTTTGGTGGTTGCTCAATCATTCTTGTGGGAGACCTTGCCCAATTACCACCAGTTATGGACATTCCTTTGTATGCAGGGTCTTCCCATGGTTCTGCACTTTGGCACAACTTCAACACAGTCGTAACACTTTCAACTGTTTTTCGCTAGCAAGGAAATGACCCATCACAAGTCACCTTCAGGAAGCTTCTTACCAACATCAGAAATGCAACACCTACTACAGAGGATTGGAAGCTTCTCATGTCCAGGACAGACTCCTTCCTTTCTAAGGATGAGTTATCTGTATTCAAAGGTTCCATGCACTTATTTGCAACCAACCGACTAGCTTCGCTTCATAATCTACATATGCTCAAGTCTTTACAAATTCCAATAGCACTTTCTATTGCTGAGCACATAAACAACCATGCTACGTCTCAAATTGAAGATGACCAGCTAGAGCCTGCTGTGTTGCTTTGCCCTGGTCAACGAGTAATGTTAACATCTAACTTATGGGTTTCAGCAGGCCTCGTTAATGGATCGCTGGGACAAGTTGTTGATATTTTCTATAAATCACATGATCATCCTCCACAACTTCCAACATTTGTTGTTGTTAACTTCCAAAAGTACATTGGTCCAGCATGGGATACCAACAATCCTACTTTTCTACCAATTCCAAATATACAGAGGGGGGGGGTCGAACTCAAGTCCCGCTAAAAATGGCATGGGCATTAACAATACATAAATCTCAAGGCATGACATTACCTAAGGCTACAATAGACATTGGCACAATGGAGCGTCAAGGTTTGACCTTTACTGCACTCTCTAGAGTACCCTCACTTACGGATCTTCACATCTCCCTAGCATTTTCCTATGATTGTTACAAACGTATGCAAGATAATCCACATGTCAAATTAAGGAAAAATGCAGAGACATTGCTACAATCAATGGAGCTCCCTTAACTACGCTATATATGTACGTACTTCTCTTTTTCCACTATTTCATTTCCCTTTATTTCCTTTCAAGCTAACTCTAAAGTCTTCCTTCCACCTAACTACTTTTCTTCTTGTCATGTGCAGTATCTACTACTCGACAACCTACAAAGTTCTTGTTGTAATCTACATATCACTTTTCTATTTCTCATTTACATATATGTACTTGCATCAAAACATTATAATGTAAGAGGATCTAAATGTATATGAATTCTTTCAATTCTCAAAACAATTTGACAAAAAATTAATATTTTCATGAATCAAACTGGATGTTTTTAATTTATCTCTTTCTAGATATATACATCATTTTTAAGTTTTTCTTTCTAATTTTTTTGAGATATTTTCCAATGATGCCCATTTAGATGTTATCAATTCCTTTTTTATGAAACACATTGAATAAATGTATCCATGATTGTAACATAAGATCTACAAATACTATGAATCCATTGTCATTTGGTTGATACAACAAAACTTTTTATGATTACTTTTGAAATGTAGATAATGTAATGGCCATTTATGTGAATAATATAATGATAAATTTTATGATTCAACACTTCAAATTCTCTTTCTTATTGTCTATGCAACCCTATGTACAATTGTAAGTTACAAATTGTTTCTTGTAAATGTTCATATCCCCTTCACATATATGTACTCGCCTCAAAAATTTTTAATGTAGGAGGATCGAAATGTATCTCAATTCATTTCAATACTCAAAACAATTTTACAAACACATATTATAAGTGCTTGCCTTTTCTATTTTTAGACCTGCTTTTTTTATTTTTAAACCTACTCAATTCTTATATGTAAGGATATATGAATCAAATTATAATTTTTCCATAATTTTATATATCTTTTTTATTAAAAATTTAATTTATCTTTTTTCTAGATATATACAACATTTTTAAGTTTTTATTTTGTTTATTTTATATATTTTGCAAAGATCTCCATTTACCTACCTATCTTTTATATTACTAGAATTTGTACATATTTGCTGAGATTCTAAAAGTTCGGGATACCACATTTTAATGTGGTTATGGATTCCATTTTCATGATTCACATTTAAGAAATGTATACATCATTTCTTTTTAATAAATTAGTAGATAGAACCATTAATTTTTTCAATGTTTCTTGATTGTAACATAAGAACTACACAAACTAACACTCCATTCAAATAAATTATTTATATTTATTTACTGCATAGATACATTGTTTCTTCATTGTAACATAATCACTACATAAACTAACAATCGAATTTTTAACCTATAATTTCGATCGATTTTCAATCTATTGTAACATAAAAACATTTTTTATTACCTATAATTTGTGGTTCAAGACTTCTAATTCTCTTTCTTTCTATGTATATAAACATCCCCTTGGTTTGCTTGCAACACGGCGTTCTTTTATTACATCCCTAGATACAATTGCTAGTCTATTCCTATATCACTGTGGTTAATATCCTATTCCAATAACAACCACTTCATGTGTCCTTACCTCAAAAAACCTTTAACAAGTTACCTTTTTTAAGCTCTATTTCACATATCCATTTAAGGTATCTAAATTATTAATATTTTAATCCAATAACAACCACCACATGTGGCTTTTTAATTTTTTAACGAGTTTTCTAGGTTTTAATTCCAATAATAATAACAACTTGCAAACACTAATGAAAGCTCAGCCTGGAAACCTTTATCCGTGAACACGTAAAAGAAATAGATGTAATGCCACCCAAGTCTCCAACCCGGATGAAAGTGAAATGAAATGAAACAAAACAAAATGAACCGAAATGCAGACCAGACCTCGTCAAATCCGCTAGGGCATAAACGAACGGCCTTCACGCCATGTGTCCACCCGCTTCACCAACTCCGACCTTCCATCCTGCGATCGATGCCTGCGAGGTTCTCCTCTGGATCCTATTATATCCATGACATATTGCTTCACGCTTCTTTAGTCCTCCGAAGTAACTGGAACAATGAATTCCTACGCTTTCTCATCCGCTTTGCACCACGGTCACACGAGATGCGAGTCCCTGAGCAGCAGCAGTTCCAATGGCGTCGCTGCATCTCCGCTCGCCACAGAGAGGTCCAGGGTTCGAATCCTACCGCGATCTGTTGTCTCACGTGTTTTTATGGGCGCAAAGATCCGCAAGGGAAAGAAAGGCCGCGAGACAGAGTATCCGTGGCCGGAGAAAGTCGGCGGGAACCTGAAAGATGGTTATCTGAGCTACTTGTCGAGTTTTAAGCCCAGGTCTACCAAGCCTAAGCCCTTCATCCTTCCTTTTGAGAGGCCAATTGCTGACATCGAGAAAAAAATAGCCGAGGTAAATCGAATTCGCAACTCATTTTAATGTCGGTCTGGTTCTGTTTTACAGCATTTTGAAATTTGATCTTTAGTTCGAATTTTAAAAGTTGTGTAGAGGTTAAATTTTACTTTGTTCATTTTTCGAGTCTTTAAATTGTTCTCATTTTCTTCAAATGGATCGTAGTTGAGCTCAAAAAGGAAATGACAGAAAATCACTAGAGCTAAATGTTGCCGTTAACTTTGCTTCTGCTTCTGTCTAGTTCCGTGATCTGGTCTCGTGTATATCGTCGATTGCCTGCTTCATGTTCTTTGTAGACCTTAAATTTCTTTCGCTTTTGTTCAAATGAGTCGTTCTTTGGTCTGGAAAAAAGGAAAACGGTCATTAATTTAAAGAAGTTTTCAACTCAGCCTTCGCTTCTGGTATGGTATTGTGCTTTGCTTTGAATACTGGTAGCAGGCTTGGAATTGCTCTGTATTTATTCAGTTCAGTTGCTGCTGACATCAAGTAAAACGTGCGGGGATCTGCTGCTCTACTTATTTGTGAAAATTTGATTCCATTGTCAATTGAAAGCCTGGTTTATTTCGGCTGTGATTTAGTTTGATTATTGTTTTGGTTGTCTTTAAATTAGTTTTCCACCTGAAGAACAAATTACAAGCTGCATTTGAAAGATTTGTTTTCTGGAGGTCATCGATTTAAAGTTTGTTTCTGCGTGGCCGTCTATGATTTGATGCCTTTATTGCGCTTAAAGTCGTTCTGTTTTACTTGAAACTACTTGTCAACGTGGGAAAACTTTTGACAATATCATTTGCCTTCCTAGATATGTTAGGGTAGATTCCAGATACTGTTTTTCGTAATCCTTACAGACATTCTGTCCTTTTCTAGCGTACATGGGTAGATCCTTGCACACTGATTGCCTAACAGTGCGAAAAAATATTTAAACTTGTTCAAAGGTTTTCTTAGATCTATGTTTTTTTCTTCACTTATTCCTCTGTGACCCTTGTCTTGATTGATTGTGCTTGTTTTAATCGGCGTAGCGTCAATGTTAAGAATTCAAATCTTCTGCTCGGGGGGCGGAAATAGGCTCCAGGCTTTTCCTAGAGCTATGCTGGGCCGGTCAATCTTTTGTGGCAGGGTCTTTGCTTTCATCAGGCTTCGAGGAGGTCTTCCTAGGACCTGATTGTTAATTCCAGTCCACTTGGAGTAAGCTATTTACCCGACGATTTGCACTGGGGTCTAGAGTAAGCTATCTACCTAGGAGGTCTTCCTAGGACCTGATTGTTAATTCCAGTCCACTTGGAGTAAGCTATTTACCCGACGATTTGCACTGGGGTCTAGAGTAAGCTATCTACCTGACGATTTGCACTGGGGTCCACTCAACTCCGTTGAGTGATAGCTTACTCCGTTACCCTTATGTGAGACTAAAACCCGTCTGATTCTGTTTCTTGGATTTTGATAAATGAAGATTTATTACTACTTAGAAACTCAAAACTACCGGATTCTGCTTCTTATACTCTGATTACACCCTCATAAGTAAAGACTTATTGTTGCTTGTGGCTTGAAAACTATCGGATTCTGCTTCTTATACTATTACACCCTGATTACACCCTGATAAGTAAAGACTTATTGTTGCTTGTGGCTTGAAAACTCAAAAGTCTGAAAGGTAACAAATTAAGTAACATTTGAATACTTTTATTGTATTTCTATGCAATGTAATAGATATATGAAAATGCAGGTTTAACCTGTTTATAGAGTGAAGAAAATAATAATAGAGTTTTTGCTTGTGTTTAATAAAATTGTTGGTTTATGTTGTTGGTGCAAGTTTGGTTTTTTCATAATCTTTCAATTTTAAGATGGTTTTTGGTTAGTTATATTTTTGGTAAAATCTAAATTTGAAAAGTCTAAATTGTTGTTTTGGATTCATGTAAATAGCCTTTGATAAGAGATAAGTAAATTTTAGTTTAGTTTTTTCAATATTTGGATGAAATAGAGTGGTAAAGATCCTCAGAGTTCCTACTTTTCAAGCAGCAATAAGTCTTTACTTATCAGGTGCAAGAAGCAAAATCCAGTAACTCTGGGTCTAACGGAAGGGAAACGAAGTAAGCTATCACTCAATGGGGTCAGGTGGGCTCCATGCAAATCGTTGGGTAGATAGCTTAGTCCCTTTGCTTTCATGGGGCCATGGGGCTTCGAGGTCTTCGTAGGATCTGATTGTTAATTTCAGTCCACTTGTTGACCACTCCTAGGATGGTGGTGAGTCTTCTATCTTCAAAGTTATGATTCGATTATCTCATAAGTTTGTTATCCTGGGGGTGACTCTTCGATCTTCAAAGTTCTGATTCGATTATCTCATAAGTTTGTTATCTTGGGGGCTTTTCGACTTTATTAGCACTTGGTCTTGAACTATCCCAATGATAATAAGGTTTGCTGAGATTCCGCAGTGAGGATTCATGGCATCTGATGGAGAATCTGCGGTTAGAAAGTTTATTGTCGACGTTTCGAACCAAGCGTGGCTCATCTTCAGTCCTGAAGATGAGCCACGCTTGGTTCGAAACGTCGACAATAAACTTTCTAACCGCAGATTCTCCTGAAGATGAGCCACGCTTGGTTCGAAACGTCGACAATAAACTTTCTAACCGCAGATTCTCCATCAGATGCCATGTATCCCAATGATTTTGAGGATCTAGGTTCTAATCCCCCTAGTTTGGGCTTTCTCCTTTTCCTTTTGACAAGACGGAAATTGTCTCAAGGACATTGAGAGCTCTCCGCTTCTTGGGGTTTACCCCTTTCAATTTGGATCTAGTGGATGGTTGAACCTTTAAATTTCATAGGGAAAGCTGCCATTAAATGACTAGGCTCCTTGCAAATTCGACAACAAAAGTCGTGCTTTTGTAAAATAGGTCTTGGATACATTGGGATCCTTCTTATTCCAACAAAATCGTGTGCAATAGCTCTTTGCTTAAATGGTTCAACATAATTTCTTGAAAACGAGGACAAACCATTCTTGCCTTTGCTTTTGCCATAATATATACCAAAACTCAATGAAGAGGTCTCCTCACCCATCGAACCATGGGTCATATTTTAAGATCCGACTTTTCTCTACTTTACGCGTTAACAAAACTATAAAGAAGCCTTTATCATATAGCCTTATCGTGAAATCTCTTTCCCCATTTGGATTTCAACTAGCTGATAAGTGCGTTTGATGTTGGCCACAAGGCCATTAAATCTACACACCAAGGCCAAATTTGACCAACAATCAATGTTCTCTTGGACCAAGTTTGCTGGAAGGTGAGCCCTAGCGGATTTTGTGCCTTCTCTTACAAAATTTGCTTGCCCTTTCTAGCCATCACTTGCTTGCGATGTTAAGGGAGTGCGGAGTTGGGGTTCCTTGGATGAGATAATACCCCAAGATTCCATTGGGTTTTGAGACCACCTACTTTAGATTGCATGGCGTAATACTTATTCCATGATTGATCTCTTGGTTTGTGAACAACTAGGGTAGAGACTAATTGTTAAAAATGAAATACCTAGTCACGAATCCAAGCTTTTAGAGATAAACGACTGAATATCAAAGTAAAAAAAGGGTGAATATAATAGTAAATTTTTCTATGGAAATACTATTTTTTACTTATAAAAACATAATTGCCACTAATAATTTTTAGTAGTCAAATATTACACTTTACTTGTATTTAACTAGAAAGGTATTTAAATGCTTGTAGTTAGGAACCCTAGCCAAGTGCAAACATGTTACGCTTTGCCTCTGCATATAAAAGCACTAACGTTTAATGAAGATATGAAAATTAAAGAAGTGAGAAAGCAATGTTAAAGAAACAAAAAAAATAAAATGTTCAAAACAAAAGGGCTAGTGCCATGTAGCTTGGTACATCATGGATGGATCTCAAGCTTAGTGAACAACTAGGTTAGGAACCCTCGTTGCACAAAAGCACATTGTGCTATCTACCTCGTGCCTGTAAAAAACTGAAGTTTGCTAAAGATGTGGAAATTAAGGACAAGTGAGAAAGTAAGATTGAAGCAACAAAATAAGAAAAAAGTTTATAACATAGGGACTATGTCTACAAAGAGTTAAGTCATTCACATCAAGAAGAAGCTTTTATAATTCCTACAAACATAGAGCAACATTAAGAATGCATGCCATATAAAGCAGATTATTTATTTGGAACATGCGATTATTTATATGGAGCGAGTTGAGAATGTGACTAAGCATTAATGTGATTTTAGTGTTTAGAAAGAAAGCAGATGAAAGATGAGGATTTCCTATTATGACCACTAATAGTTTGTTTGATAATATTTGTACAATTAAAATACTTAGGGTTCAACATTTTCAAGGAAGCTTAGGTGCTTTGGGCAAACTCTAAAATAATTGATGTGGTCCCATAATTTTTTTTGACAACTCCACTAGAGGAAGGGTTTTATAATTCCTTATTGAAAAGATGGAATCATAAAACCCTCATAATACTTCCCCATAATTCATGGATGGTAAATCGGTTAAATAGTTGGACTTTGATTATGGAGCCTAACCTCGAGGGGATTAAAAGAGTCGAACCCATGACGTACTCTACTGTGGGGGGAGAGATCTCACGTCTATGGGGGGAGAGATGTTGTGTCTTGCTCAATACCAATTGAGCTAACCCTTGAGGCTTGAAAATATGTAATTCTATATTAGTTAAGTATTATTTTTGTTCATTGGAGATATCATAATTGCTACTTTGTAGAGGTATTTATCATGGCTAAAGATGGCGTAGATAGTGGTGAAGTTCATAAGGCGTTGCTCCTTTTGCACATTTTAAACAACAACTTAGACGTTGGGCGTATATTAAGTCTTTGACAAGACATGGGAGTTTGTATCAAAGAATTTTCTTTGAGTTTCTCTAAAGACTAATAGGGGCAATGCCTATATTTGATGGTAGTTATGTCCACTTCAACAAAATGCCCATATTGATACCTTGTAGGTATTTGGTTTTAGTGCATCAAACTATGTTGTGGTTCTTTGTATGAGCTTGTGTGCACTTTGTTTTATGATCATTAATCATCTTTGACTATGGTTCTAGAATTCTTAGGGAATTTTGGCAAGCATTGTGGGGATTTATATACATTGAACTAAAGATGAGTAGTGTCTTCCATACTTGGATAGATGGTTAAAAATGGTAGTAAATCACATCATAGTTCAGTGGTTGAGAGTTTTTAATCACAAACATCCAAAGACATGGGATGCCAACATCCTATGTGTAAAAAGTTATAATTGCGCAATGCATAATGCATCGAACACTTCACCTTTTGAAGTGTGCCTTGGATTTTTGTTGATGGATCCACGATCCATACCAGGTCCCATCTTCGAAGCATTGATGATGAACGAGGCAATTACGCATGGGAAAAGCCATCATGTTTATTGAATCGTTTGAAAGATTCATGATCAAAAAACACAAGGACATACATATTCAACTTTGTGTAGATCACTACTTTTGTGCAAGAGGTCAACAAAAACACAAGGACATACATATTCAACTTTGTGTAGATCACTACTTTTGTGCAAGAGACAAAGGTCAAGTTTATCTTAAAAAGTGCCATTGATATGGGACATCAATGAAAAATAATCTATCACGTGGATTCCTAAAGAGCTTGTCACTTGAGTTGGTAGGGAGTTGATATTAGATACAAATATAAAGTGCAAAGAGCAAACACATAGATTTAGTCGTTGTATTAGAGGTGGATAATCACATAAAAGCAATAGCTTAGGACATACATTGCACTTGATACAACTTTGATGCAAATCAAATTGGCAAGATGGCAATGTTGTAAATGTGCTAAGATTTCTAGTCATGTGGCTCTAATGCTACCACCACATTGAACAATTCTAAAGTTTGGTTGGGTTAATGTGCTGACATTTACCCTAGGCATGCTAGTGTGGATGGACAACTTAACACACGTGCCACATAGAAGATAGATAATGATAAGGGATTATCTTCCTCTCTCTATTTCTTCTTCTTCTCAAACTTTGTGCAATAATTTGATATATAACATAAGCCAATACTTTAATTTCCTTACTAGTTTATTGCACCGAGAGAAGCGAGGTGCTCTCCAACCTAGTATGAGGGAGATCCTGTCATGTTAGTCGGTGCTCTCCAACCTAGTTTGGGGGAGATCCTGTCACGTTAGTCATGTTATGCTAGCCGAAATAAATAGAAAAAATTAAAAAAAATAAAATATAAATTACAAATAGAGTTAAATAAAAATAAACTAACATAGATCCATTTTAAACCAGGATCTATCAAGTACCTAGAGGGATCCAAATGGTAAAAAAATGCACATCTCAAGAAACTGGATCTCTCTCGGTGCTTGATAGATTCGGGTTTAAAATAGATCTATGCTAGTTTATACATCTCCCTAATCATTCCCTAAACATTGTAAACAAGTTAGTGGCCTTAGCGATTGGATTGGCAATTCTATGTTGTAAAGCTTTATGTTGCTCACTTCTCGACATACATTGTACTTTAGTTAATGAAATTCAGAGTTGATTAGTTGTTGAATCATATGTATTCATTTATGTCTAATAACTAGCTTGGCCTCATGGTTGGTTTGACAATGTTTTGTCGTAAAGCTTTATGTTGTTCAAATCTTGATGTAGCTTTTAGTGATTTGTTGCATTATAAGCTAGTATTGTGTATTTTAGTTGAACTCAACCGTTGTGGCTCTAATTCCATTAATGCACCCAAACAAACAAAAGAATGTTGAGATTAATTTATCAAGTGCTTACTTGCTTTCGTAAAGATCACGAGGGGACTACACATGCATATATTCATAATATATAATTTTCAACTATTTTTATTAGGAAGTTAAAACCTTATACATAGACATCTTTTAGATGGGGGTATTCTATGACGTATATGTTATTTGTATTTTATTCCAAAAACACCAACAACTCTATGAAAAAGATCTTTTTGACCAATTGCCTTTGCTATTAGTTTTCTATTCCAATATCAACAACTTCCTGGATTGTAACACCAAACGGTGGCCTTCGTCTTCTAAGAGTTGAGAAGAACCAGACTTAATGCCACCTATATTTCCAACTAAATTATTAATAACACAACCGGAGGAGAGTGACCTCGTTAAATCCGTTAGGGGCCCAAACGAATGGCCTCCGCACCATGTGTCCACCGCTTTAACAACTCCGACCTACCCTCCGCTACTTCCTTCGATCGATGCAATCGAGGTTCTCCTCTTCTAATGTCCATGACACAAGTGTTTCATGATTTCTCATTCCTCCGAAGGTCCTGGAACAATGAATTCCTGTGTGTTCTCACCCGCATTGTCCCACTGTGATACGAGATGCGAGTCCCTGAGCACCAATTACAATGGCGTCGCTGTACCTCCGCTCCCCGCTGAGAGGCTTAGAGTTCGAATCCTCAGGCAATCTGTCGTCTCCCGTGTTTTTATGGGCGCTAAGATCCGGAAGGGGAAGAAAGGCCGCGAGACTGAGTATCCGTGGCCGGAGAAAGTCGGCGGAAATCTTAAAGATGGATATCTGAGCTACTTGTCGAGTTTTAAGCCCATGTCTACCAAGCCTAAGCCCTTCATCCTTCCTTTCGAGAGGCCAATTGCCGATATCGAGAAAAAAATAGCTGAGGTAAGTCGAACTCTCAGCTCATTTTAAAGTCGATCTGATTCTGTTTTACATCATTTTGAAATACTTTTTTCTTGAGTTGAATTTTTCATTTTGTTTGTGAGGAGGTTAAATTTTGCTTCTGCTTAGTACTAAGAGGGGTTTTACGGGGCTTTAACTTCGTTGAGTTTTCTTTAAATGGGTCGTGGTTGAGCTTAAGAAAAAATAACAGAAACGTTGAGTCTGAGCAAAATGTTGCGGTTAAATTTCTGTTAAGTTCTGTGATTTGATCGCGTGTATGTCGTCAATAGCTTTCTTCGTTCTATTGAGTATGCTTTTTATTTTTAACTGAGCTTAAATTTGTTTTGATTTTGTTCAAATTAGTTGTTCATTGGTACCGAGAAAAGAAAAGCTGTGGTTAATTTTGTTTTATTTACTTTGACCTTGAAACTTTATTGAACTTATCAATTCATAGTTTGGTTATGTTATTGTGCTTTAGTTTGAAAGCTTTTAGCATTCTGAAAATTGTTCTGTTTGCTGCCGACCTCATCGTGGCAGGGGTGTACTGTTTTACTTAATTTTGAAAATTTAATTACATTGTCAATTGAAAGCCTGGTTTATTTTGCCCGTGATTTGGTTTGATAATTGTTGTGGTGCTCTTTAAATTAATTTTCAACCTCAAGAAGAAAATGGCAGCTGCATTTGAAAGCTTTGTTTTCTGGATGTCATTGATTTAAAGTCTGTTTTATGTGGCCATGTTTAATTTGAGGGTTTTTACTGGGGTTAAACTTGTTTTGTTTCAATTGTAACTGCTTTTTGACCTCCAGAAGTGATATCAAATATTTTGCCTGTGATTTAGTTTGATAATTGTTTTGGTGCTCTTTAAATTAATTTTCAACCTCAGGAAGAAAATGGCAGAGCTGCATTTGAAAGCTTTGTTTTTCTGGATTTCATCGATATAAAGTCTTTTTTGTGTGGCCGTGTTTAATTTTAGGGTTTTTACTGGGGTGAAACTTGTTTAGTTTCAATTTTAACCACTACTGATTCGGAACTCATTTTGTTGTCAAATGTTTTGGTTATTTGGTTTTGTGGAGGTTATTACTAATTGGTTGGCAGTATAGGTTCTGGTTCACTGTAATTTTGTCTGAAATGATTATACAGTTGGTTCCCTAGAATTTCACACTTTTTGTATATCTTACCCATGTCATCTAGACATGGGTACATCACAACTTTACACAAGCCTTTTTATCTGAAAAAATACTGCTTATATTATCCAAAAGACATTTAATTACAGGCATACCCTTGAAGCGGGTGAAGGGAAATGCTGGAGTGAAACAGGAATGGACACATATGATGAGTCAAGAAGGAGCTTGTGCTGCCTTTAATATAACAATATACAACAAAGACCTAATAACTGAAAAATGCTATAGGTTTGCACAATACACGTTTGTTTATGGGCCTCAATTTTCAAAACAAGAGATTGGAAGAGACCAAGGACTGATCAATGTTGACTGATTCCGAGCTCATAAGATGTGCAGCACTGTGCTTCCAGTTTCAGTAACCCATATTTTTTAAAGGTACCGTGAGATTGAGCCTTTATTGTGGTGTAATCTCTTGAGCTTGTGACTCACCTCCAATGCCTCTGACTTCAATAGGCGATTCTCTTATGTCACCTGAGCATAATGCTGTGAAAAGATATTGATTTTTTCAGTATCTGCCCATTCTCTGCTGTCAGATGAGCTACCCAAGCCCTCAGCTCGTCCAAGTGCTGTTGTTTCCAGAACTGGGACCTCCTTGAAGATTCTCTGTTAGACAACATCCGTTCCTACTTCCTTTCATCCATCACTTGCTGGTCCTCTGCTTCATCAGAGGCTGAGTTGCTCTGAGAATGTAAGATGGCCTCTCCATTGCCTTCAGGAGAATTTGAATGAATCCCTAGTCGGGCACCTCCTGTCCAAAGACAGTCAATGATCTCTTTGTGGGATCTGTAGTTTTAGCCCCAGGAGTGTTCAGATTGGAAAAAAAGTGCATATTGCTGTATTAGATGCTGCCTGCCAGTGTCCTCTCTGCAGAATTGTGCTGGATGGATTGGGGGGACAGTTTTTGTGATTGCCCATATGACTTGAATGAGAAATAAGCATCCATTTTGACTGCAGGGCTTTTAAAGTGGGAAAAGCAAGCCCAAACCTTTCAGATCCTGGCCTGATAATCATTATGTCTACTCTAAAAAATGAAAATGCTGCTGCTTTTTCTTTTTCTGACTCCGTTACAGACCCTTTTGTTCCCTTTAATAAATCAATTTGAATTGGAGATGGCACCATGCACTCGTGACTCAAGTTACTAGGGGAGGTATTAAGACTGGAAATGATTGCAGAGCCACTGTTTGGGAGTTTTCAAGGAAGCCTAAAAGATAGTTTAATAGCAATAGGAAGCAATGATGAAATTTGAGAAAAGACTTATACCACAGAGCCAAAAGCATATACATCTATGGAACAGGCGCACAATGTGGAATAGCTTGAACAGATCATTAATTGATTGATTGAATCAATCGTGGAATCTAGATTGATTGAACAGATAATTGACTTTCTACAGTCACAAGATTTTAAAAGAAATATGATTCAATTCACAAAACATAAACTGCATTTCATCTGTAGACCATGTCAATCATTTGATCTATTTTCACTAATCAAATCATTTGGGTATGTGGAACTAAAATACCAACATTCATAAGCCAAAGAAAAGAAGGATTAAAGTAGTTACTTTGCCATCTTCTATTTGAGTGCACTGATCTTTATGATTGGGCTAGAAGCACTGACAGTGAACTCCACAAAATCACCCATCTCTGGACTGCTATAAAAATTGCTAATGGGTTTGTAACTAGTGCTGAGTTTGGATAGTATATTTTATTATTGTCATACTGCAGGAAAACTGGTTAACACTCTGGAATGAGTGGAAAGTCCTTGTGTGTGAGCTAAGAAGAGCAACAGTGGCTTCTCATAAGAGGGAACTGTAGGCATTGTTTTTACTATTTTCCAGTGCTTGCAAGTTGCAAAATTGCTATCAACCACCAAACGTCGCTGCAGCTGCTTTGCCAAAAATAGCGGATATTGTAGATATGGTGGACTGGTGGATGTCTGCCATGATCCATTGTTCAATCTCCCATACCTTCCAATTCAATGTGAACAGCAATTGATATGCTTAAATAATATTGCTCATATTCATCCAAAACCTGTTAGGACAAATTATAACTTACTAGGCACATTCTGTGGGTCATGCCTTCTGTTGGAGTACCAGTCATTGGTTCAGAGCTGCCACTGCTTGTAGTATATAGAATTTCATAATTTGGAATATGTGCACCTGAATTTGAACTAGGATATATAGACATTAAGGGAGTCGGTTCATAAGGAGGATTATACCTGGATATTGTTTTGTTAGAAGGCAAATTTATGCCTGATTTACATACATTCAACATGTTATACAGTGATCAAATTTGAAAAAGTTATTCAAAATTATTCAAAAAAATATACCTTATCCCACAATATGTACCTTAAAGGGTCAGGTATACCTTTGAATATTGTTTAAACTTTAATATAAGTTTGAGTAATCATAAGGCAATGCCATTGTTGAAGTTGTAGCTTACGATTCGGAAAGAACTAGAAATGAGTGAAGAGGAGTTGAAGAAAACTTGTTAAAGGATTTTTCTACTGGAGTGTTATAACTTATTACTGATAAACGCATGTCCTGGGGTACTCTATTTGAAACACTGCCTGTTAGTTTTTGTACCTAGGCAGATGTTCCCTAGGTGACTTTAATTTTTGCCTAAAGTCACTTTAAGAGGGAAAAAGGTGACCCTCACATTAAAAGTCACTTAATGAGACTTTATAACAATAAAGTCACTTTTTGATAAATTTAAGTGGGTGAGTGATTTTATTTATGAGAAATAAATAAAAGTGATTTTCACTCTCATTCAATCTCATCCATTGGATTGATTCTTTCTCCACCATTGGATTAAGAAACTCACTTAGGGTAAACAAAAAGCATGAGGGAGGCAAAAGGGTTTTTCACTTTTCATTTTCAGGAGAAGAGAAGAGCTGAGTGAGAGGAGGTCGAGTTGCTGAAGGAGGTCACGATTTTCCAGAAGAAGAAGAGAGACTGCTGCACAGAAATCGAGAGACATTGATGCACAGAAATCGAGGTGCCTTACCCTTCATTTATTGCTGGTGTTTTGCACAGGAATCTAGGGAAGTACGGCCTGCATTTATTGCACCGTACGGTTTGCATTTAATGCCCAGAATTCGATGTACGGCCTGTAGGTACGGGTTCCATTAATGCTGCACGGTTTTTGAGGAAGGTACGGCCTGGTTAAATGCTGTACGAACAGCATTAAATTTCAGCAGAGATATCAGTGTACGGTCTGCAATTTTTGGCACAAAATTCGAGGAAGAAGTACGGCCTGTGTTGCTGCTGTACGGCTGCATTTATTGGCACGGTTTTCTAGGAGATGTACGGCCTGTTACTGCTGGACATTTGCATGTGATTTTTGCACAGAAAAGAAGATGGGTGTTTGGCTGATTTGCTGAGCACATTTTCCAGACTTTGAGATAAAGTTTGCCGGTGGAGATAAGTTGTATTTTTCCATTTTTTTTCTGTCTTGTACTTTGCTGAAGAATAATAAAAATCTCTCCTCTCTCTGACTGGTTTTCCCCGTGGGGGTTTTTCCAGGGCTGATTAGCCAAAAATCTCTGAGTTAAATTTATGGTGTGCATGCATTTGTTTTCAGCCTGTTAGTAATTTTTACTGTGTGTTTAAAATTGTTCGGCAAAATTTTAAGTAACTTCAAGCCTATGCAAAACCGGCTGAAGTGAAAAACACAAATTGTTCATTTAAACCAGCAAGCAGTAAATCTCAGTTTTTCAACACTGCCTTCTCTTGAATTGTTTGGCTCCCAGTATTGGCTTATCATTGGGAATTAAATGAGTGAGGAGTTGAAGAAAATTTGAAAAAGCGAGTTCTACTTGTGGAGATTACGTCAAACACTTAGCCAACAACTAGATTTCAGTTTCCAATAATTATTCACCATGAATGCATGTTAAATCGTCTAGCATTCAAATGGAATTATGAGCAGAAATACAGATGACTAAGAATTGACAATTTGCAGCGGAAAACAAACAGTAGACAAACATTCAACCATACTTTGGACACAAGATATTTTCTGGGCAATGCCCCTGGAAAAACCTGGAAGAGAAAACCAGTCAAGAGAGAATTTCTTTTTCTTCAACCCACACACAACTAGTCATTAAATGCACATACAATTGCCTAGAAAATTGTGCCCACGCATAGAGATTCGTGCTCAGTCTGCTGTATGGCATGTACAGCCATCGTACAACACTGTACGGCCTAGAAAACAGCGCCCAACTCCTTCCATGAACTGTACAGCCTGTAGGGCCAAATCGTACAGTAACATGTGCTGTACAGTCCCACCCCTTTCAGCTGTACAATCAGCTGTGTATGGTCTGCAACTGTACGGTCTTCTGCTGTAGTGTTCCTTCACCTAAATTCTCATGCCAAGACAAGGAATCCCTCCTTCTTGATCTTCGTGCCAATGCTCTTCTTTGATATTGGAAGTTTTACCCTCTTTTCCTTAGCTTCAAGAAACCCATCACTCTCTCTTATTCTCTTTCAGCTCTCCAAAAGCTCTCTCATTCAATGTGTCTTTCCACTCTCCTTAGGTCTCTTTTATATTTTCATTAATGACCCTTCACTAGCCCCTAGATCTCAACGGTCAAGATTAGATCTTGGCCTCACTAGATCTATGGTCATGACTTAATCTCTCATTGAGATGACTTAAATCACTTAAATCACTCAAACTATATAAAAGTCACTTTATAGAGTGCTCATCTAGAGTGTCTTTTTGGATCATTTCTACATGCTAGACACATAGCCTATGTAGAAGTTTTTGTCCGAGCTACGAAAACTAACACTCCCTCTTAGCGAGGAAGGTACTTCTAGAACCCCCACCTAGTTCCGTCTCCAACCTCATCACTCCATCTGTTGCTGTAGCTGCTTCCTCTGAACCCAAAAGCCTCTCTCCCTCCTGCACTGCATCCTGTGTTGAAGACTTGTTTCTGCAAAACATGCTCCAAGGAGTCTCCTCAAACTCTTGAGCATCCAATTGAGTCATCTCATACCAATTGACTCTTTTGACAGCACTGGAAGAACCCGCATAACCAATTGTCCTTGATACTAGCACGGACCCTCAATCCAAGATCCCCTTGGACCCACCCATAGGATGTCCTTGCAACATCGACCTCATTCCCCTCATATGGAGAGATGAATCACTGTCCACAACCCATGCTCCAATGTCCTCAAACCTTACACTACCACTGCTTGAAAACGAGACCAGAGACAATTCCTTCTCAGACTTCTTAGCAAAGTCATCAATCTTAGTTGAAGCTGCTGCTTGTGTCTCATTCATGCCTTTCTTTTGTTTGTTTAGACATTGACCAGCATAGTGGTCAGTCTTGTGACATACAAATCATTTTACTTTGCTATGTCCTTCTTTTGTTCACCTTTCGAGCTAGACCTACCACCTGGGCCTTTCTTGGACCTCTGCTTGCTCTACTCTGTAAGAGCAACATTCTCCTCATCATCTTCATGCTGCTGGTCTGTGTGGCTGGAGCTAACTCTTAGCTCTTCTTGTATGAAGTCATCCCAAAGTCTAGTGACTAGTCTATAGGCATGTTCTCATTGGCAACAAATGCACACACAAATTCCTTCCATGGTTTTCAGAAACCATTCAAGGAAGTTCCAACCAACTCTTTATCATCCACTTTCTCACCAACAACACCCAACTCATCACGTACCTTTGAGATCCTAGTAAGGTATGATGTAACATTGTCTGTCTTGGTCATCTTAATATTTTTTAGTTTCTCCCTCAACCATTTTTCGGTTTTGGTGATCACTTTTGTACAACTTTATCAAAGCTGCCCACATATCAAAGGCATTTGTTTTACCGGTCACATGAGGCATAAGATGCTCTTTCATTGCCTCTGCCTTCACATTCTTCTTCTAATAATCAACAAAGGAAGTAGGATAAGTAGGATTGGGGACAACTTTCTTGACTATGTCACATAAATCACATTCCTCCAATAGCAAAGTAGTCCTCTCTTTCCATGGGATGAAATTTGACGCACCCTCCAACCTATCTTCTAGCCGCAAGTCAAATGCCAAAGACATACTTCACTCACCAACCAACAACAGGCCCAAATCTGCTAGGTGAAATAGCTCAGCGATACCCTTACTGCCCCCTTGTGTCAAATATTGGTTTTCACTGTTCACTTTCAGTGATCCAACTTTGATACCATGTTGAGATTATGTCAAACACTTAACCAACTACTAGATTTCATTCTCCAATAATTATTCACCATTAATGCATGTTAAACCCTCAAGCATTCAAATGGAACCATGAGCAGAAATACAAATGACTAAAAACTGAAAATTTGCAACGGAAAATGAACAGTAGACAAACATTCAACCATATATTGGACACAAGATATTTTCTGAGCAATGCCCATGGAAAAATCCTAAAGGGAAAATCAGTCAAGAGATAATTTTTTTTATTCTTCAGCCCACTGAAAACTCAGCAATTTACAGCATTAAATACCAACAATAAATGCACATACAAGTGCTTCAAAAAACGTGCCCACTCAAAGGGAATCATGCTCAGCCTGCTGTATAGCCAACTTGTAAATTTTCCTTTAATATTCAAACTAGGGCTAAACAGTGCATGCAAATCTCTATTGATAACCACACATGAATATCTTTCATAGTATGCACCGGAATATAAAACTGAGAAATAAATAACAACATCACATCACAATATTGACAATATTATTTTGGGTATGGAAACCCCTGGAAAAACCCAAGATTGGAAAACCGGTGCAGCAGTCAGATATAGATTTTATTTTGAGAAAATATGGAACTTTTACAATCACTGCAAATTCACCCAAACCTGGTGAATGCAGTACCCGGTAGAATCACTGGGAAAATCCTAGCTAAACCTCAACACCCTCTTGTGTGAGTGTACGACCCAGCTGTACGAAGCTCGGTGATCCTGTTGCTCGCTCCTCCGTTTGACTTTCTCTTCCTGTCTGTATCTACAAAGTGCCTTGGTGAAAATGTCCGCCACCTGCTCATCTGTTTGTATGTACTCTAATCAGATGGTTCCTCTCTGAACACAATCTCTCAAGAAGTGTATCTGATGTCTATGTGTTTGCTCCGATCATGGAACATTGGATTCTCAGATAGCCTGATGTCACTCTGATTGTCACAGTGAACTACTGTAGCCTCCAGCTCACACTCGAACAACCCTGCAAGTAACTTCCTTAGGCACATACCCTCACAAGCAGCCATGCTAGTTGCCATGTACTCAGCCTCTGTCGAGCTCAATGTAGCTGACTTCTGCTTCCTGCTGAACCAAGACATAACCCCTGATCCAATGCTGAAACAACAACCTGGAGTACTCTTCCTGTCCTCTACATAACCTGCCCAGTCAACATCTGTGAATCCTGCTAACTATACACTCCCCCTGCGCTTATAAACCAATCCATACTCCACTGTACCTTTGATGTAGCAAAGTATATGCTTCACAGTCGTCTGATGCACTCTCCAAGGGTCCACCATGAACTGACTCAAAGAGTTGACTTCAAAGCTGATGTCTGGTCGAGTGTTGACTAGATACATAAGCGATCCGATAAGCTGACGATACAAGGTAGGATCAAATCTGTCCAATCCTGATGCATCAATCTTCCTCCAGTTGGAAACTAGAGGTATGGCCATAGGTTTGTAGTCCTCTATCCTGAATCTCTTCAAGATCTCAATTGCATACTTCCCCTGTCCAATGAAGAAGCATCCATCTCTCTGCCAAACCTCCAAGCCCAGAAAGTAATGCATCAGCCCAAGGTCTTTCATCTCAAACTCCACTGCAAGGTTGGACTTGTAGTCTCCAATCAACCTCTCATCTCCTATCAAAAAGAGATCATCCACATATAAGACCAGTATGAGAGGCACCTCACCTGTCAAGAAGTACAGGTTGTGGTCAGCCTCACTCCACTGAAATCCCATCTCCCTTAGATAGTTGTCAATCCTCGAGTACCATGCTTGAGGAGCCTAATTGAGCTCGTAAAGGGCTCGATGCAGTCTGCAAATATGCGTATCCCTGTTCTCCACATCAAACCCCTCTGGTTGCTCAATATACACCTCCTCCTCTTTCACTTTGTTGAGGAAGGCGGTCTTAACGTCCATCAGATGGACTCGCCAACCCATCTCAGCTGCTAGTGAGATAATGGTCCGAATGGAAGAATACTTGGCAATAGGGGCGAAGGTCTCTTCATAATCAATACTCTCTTTTTGTGAAAACCCCTTAGCCACGAAGTGTGCCTTGTACTTCTCCACACTTCCGTCTGTTGCATGCTTCACCTTGTAGATCCATTTGGATCCCACCACCTTTTTCCCATGTGGCCTTGGCACAACCTTCCATACCTGTTTTTTCATAATGGAGTCATACTCCTCAACCATAGCCTCTTGCCACACATCATGTTGTGCAACCTCCCCGAAGTTGGAAGGTTTAGAGTTAAATCAACTCTGTCATCAGTGCCATATAACTAAGCCTCTCTGGTGGTACACTTCGTTTGAAAGATCTCTGTGGAGGATCAACCTGTCTGAAATCCTGTACTGTGGACCTAAACCACTTAGGCCTTGGCCTAGTGTCAACATGCTGCGGCTGCTGGATATCCGTCTCCTGCTGCAGCTCATCCTCCAAGTCAATGACTGTAAGATCCTGCCCACCTAACTCCCTCTGACCACCAGAACTTGTGCTCTGTGTCTGTACCTGTACATTTGGCTCCTCCAACTTGACCACCGACTCCTGTGCTAGCTGTTGCTCTGCTGGTAAGTCCAGAGATCTCTGCAAGGCCTTGTCCTCATCAAACTGGACATCCCTGCTCACAGTGATCCTCTTGCGAGCAGGAATGTAAACTCTATATGCCTTTGATATCTCGTTGTAACCAACAAGTAACCCCTTCTCTCCAGAAGGGTCCAGCTTCTTCCTATTGTCAGCATGAACATTACAATAGCAGACATTGCCGAATATGCAAATGTGATTCACATCTGGCCAGGTGCCTGTGAAGACCCCCTCTGGTGTCTTCCTCCCCAAAGCTTTGTGGGGACACCTATTTTGAATGTATACTGCAGTCCTGTATGCCTCGGCCTAGAGGAATAATGGTAATCCTTGATCAAATAACATGGCCTTGGTTGCTCCAACCATAGTCCCGTTCTTTCGCTCTGCAACTCCATTTTGCTATGGGGTATGGGGTACAATGTGCTCCTTGATCCCCTCAATCGAACAATACTCCATGAACTCATTGGAAGTGTACTCACCCCCGTTGTCTTTCCTCAACACTCGAATCTTCTTTCCTGTTTGGTTCTCCACGAGAGTTTTGAACTCTCGGAACCTCTCAAAGACCTCTGACTTGGTCTTCAGGAAATAGATCCAGGTCTTCTTGGAATAATCATCAATGAAGGTTACGCAGTAACTGTAACCACTGAATGAATGGACACTCATAGGTCCGCATACATCATAATGCACCAAGTCCAAGGGCTCCTTAGACTTGTGTTCACTTTGTGGGAAAGGCTTCCTGATGTTCTTCCCCAAAGCACAACCCTTGCAGTGGTTATGTTTTTCCTCCTGTACCTGAGGAACTCCTATGACTACCTGTCTTAAATGCTTCAGTGCTCCATGGTGTAAGTGTGCCATCCTCCTATGTCACAACTCACCCTGATTGCTGCTGCTGTTGCTGACTAGAGCCTTTGCAGCGTTGAAGTGTAGTTTGTACACTTTTTTGCTCCTCCTGCCAGTCACCCAATCCAAGCTCCTATTTGACCCCTTGGGCCTGATATGTACTCTATGGTTACGGAACGTCACCTGATATCCCTTGTCCTCCAGAGAGGAGACCGATATAATGTTCTTGGTCATTCTTGGAACATACAACACATCAGCAAAACTGAGGGGTTTGCCAGACTCCCTCTAAAATGAAATAGTGCCAACTCCTTGCGCCAGATACCGTCCATCATCACCCAACTCAGCGTGGATCCTTGTTCCACCCTCCTGCAAGTCTTTGAAGAATCTCTTCTGTCCAGTCATGTGACTAGATGCTCCACTGTTGATGTACCATATACTGCTCCCTGTGGTGCTTGCCATGAAAGCTATCAAGCAAAACTCCTCATTGAAGTTCTTGCTGAACTCATCCACCTTTGCAGATCCAGCCATCTGAGTGTTACTCTTATTCTTCCTGGCTGGGCAATGGCAGGCAAAGTGTCCCTGCTTGTGGCAAATAAAACACTTGACCTTTGACACGTCAAGGTTCTTCTTACCAGTGTTGAAAAACTCTCCGAAAAATCACCGACTTTTTAAAAAGGCGCGATTTTTTCCCTAAGCTGAAAAATTGGCTGGTAAAAACCGCGACTTTTTAACTTTTCAAAAAGTCGTGACTTTTTCCAAAAAGTCGCAAAGGCTAAAAATGGCAAGTCTCGACTTTTTCTAAAAACTCTCGACTTTTTCCAAAAAGTCCCTACTTTTCCCGATTTTTTCCAAAAAATCTCCATTTTTGCTAAAATGGCTAATTTTCCAAAAATTTGTCATTTTAGCCATTTTTTTGTATATTAACACCTTTCCTCTACCATATAAATATTTCAAAACTTTGTTGTATTTGAAGATCAAACCATGCAAGGATAATCTATACAAAATATGTATATCCGGCGTCCGTTTATCAAAGATCACAATGGTAATTGAATTACTTTTTTCACTATTAGGAAATTTTTTGAGCAAAAATATTTTGAGTGATCATCATAGCACATTGTAGGAAAAAGAGAGCAATGTTTCAAGTGGTAGATGAGTTAGGGCTAAATATGAGGCTCATGTATTCAATTTGGGAGGAGTGAAAAATACATCTATGATTTATCACCAATACAAAACAAGAAATATGTTTAATCGCTGACAACCAAATCAATAAAATATACCTTTCAAAAATTAGGTTTAAGTCATCAGGTGGAGGGACAAATAAAAAGCATTTATGAAAACCTTGTATAAACCTAATCATTGGAGTAGGGAAAAATATGAAGTACGAATGGAAAACTCGAGAAGAGAGCATTGATATTAGATAGCTAGATGCTAGTTTTCCTCGGATATATTTATATGTGTGATGTCATGTGGTGTTGGTTATCCACTTTTGAGTCCTTCATTGGACAACTATGATGCTTCATGATATAGTATCGACTTTGATGTATCAATTTACATTTGGCATGACTACATGATGATGATATATACCGATGCTTTCTCCATATTTATGTTCCAATGTGTTTATCTTATGGTATTGTTGCTTTAAATGTTTAAAATTCTGAAAAAAATGAATGTATTTTGTATTTTTTAATGTTTGACGACTTTTGCCGATTTTTCCCGATTTTTTCGCCGATGTCGCCAAGAAGTTGTATTTGGGACCCTTGCCGACTTTTTGCCGATGCCGACTTTTTCAACATTGCTTCTTACCATCTTTCTTCCTCTTTGCCTTACCCTTGCTCTTTCCTGGAAAATTGGCAAAGTCCTGGCATTTTAATAGTTTAAAAAATTTCCAGAATTATTGAAGCTGGATTAAATTAAAATACCACTAACGGTAAGCACTTCTGAAAGATCATTGAGAGCCTTCCCAGATCTTGCTATACGTATGCAATGCATGTTACGATAAGGGCACCAATATATTCTTAACTTTTCATAAACTATATTTTTTGAGTCTTGATTGATTGGCTGTCTCTTGTGCAGAAGAAAGGCTTATGTTTCAAAAAATATATTCTTATTTTCTGCACTGCTATAGTTCAACTCAACTTCTAATTGAAATATATAATGATAACTTTGTCATCAGTTTTATCTCTATAGCACTAAGGCTTAACCATACTAATATAATTTATCGTATAGAGATGAAACCTTTTATATGCTGACAATGAACATTCTTTGATTTTTGACTATTATAGTTAACTTTTAAAATAAGCAAAAAGTTAAAAACTAAACTTATAATTTAATAAATTTATGTTTTTTTAATATATATTTAAATTTAAGATATTATATTATTGCCGCTCCCATCCCGATCTTTCCTGTAAATTTGGCTGAAGCTTCTAGCCGTATTGGATACTCGTGTCTGCGTACCCCACGTACTGGAAACTTGTGCAACATAGATTGCAATGAGGTCAATGTAATCACTAGCAAAGATATCTTGAGCATCCGTAATCAACAAAACCCCTCTAGCTGTAGCTCTATTTTGGGCGAGTAGTTCATCAAAGGCTCACTTCTCGAAAGACAATGGATACTATTGGCCTTTCAAAACCACACTTACAATATTTTCTAGATTGAATACAATACCAAGGCTTGGATGCAATGCCACTAGCTACCATAGTGTGTTAACAACTTAACACAAGTGTTATGCATTCACCGAAAGGGAAACAAACCAATATATAAGTTTATAACTTGAAACATCTTGTAGAAGGGAGATGGTACTACCTTGCACAATACTTTGACAGTGTTTAGAATACTTACACTCCTATAAGATGTTCAGAGTTCTTGACCGTGTCTAGTTTTCCATGTCAAGGGAATTTCTCATCCTTCAAAAAACTAACTCAAGCTAATCTTGATTTTGTAGGGTGCCTTTGTAATAGAACCAATAACATGACTTTGATCCTGTGGGATAATTTGTACATCCAAATACTATTGAGCCTAGTAAGCCGCTAGAATTCATTGTCCTAACTGACATACCTTTTGGGGCCAATGGATTCTTCCTGTGCATGAGCAGCAGAGTTTCTGACTATTGTACTAAAATTGGACATACATTAAGCCCACTGCCAATATCTCTAAATGGGACCATGCAAAGTTCTACTCATCTTAGGAAGATCCTCAACTGTAATAAGTGGCTGTAGCTCTCTTCTTTTCCCTGTATTATAAGCTAGGAGGCCTTTAGTGTTTGATAAAATTTTGCACTCTAGCCATTCTCCTTTGTTAAGGTCCCATGAATCCAACCAACTAAAAACCTCCTCATTCTTCTATCTTGAAAACATGCAATTTTAGAGGTGCATTAGTCCTAGAATATCCATGCCTAGCTAGGTCAAAAAGGGAGATCCCAACCTCTTTTGCTTCCTAATAGTTCTATGACAGCCATTTGTCAACTTGCTTCCAAGTCTCCCAGATGTGTTTAAGCTTAAAAGTTCCTTGTATGTTGAAATTATGTGGGATCCTATGATATCACACATTGAAAACTAACCTCAAATCTTGTTGACATGTTCTCGATGAATAATTCCCTATTTAATAAGAACCTAACATGGTAACTCATGGATCAGATTAAAAAATGAGCCTTTTTGCCGTTAAAATTTTTCCCTCCATGAAAATTGTCAATGCTCTCAAGACCCCCATGCTTAGGCATGGTCGAATGGTGCCAAGGGACTAACTACAAGCCTCTATGTCCACTATACTTGGTCCACAGGAAAGCTCTTCCAAATATATCCAAATTTGAGTATTGAGACATAGTAGTGAACCGACAAGAAGGATAAAAACATGGCCTTCTTGTAGTCTCTTGAGACAATAAGCTCACTAGCGAAAGGGAAATGTCATTGAAGCAAACCGCTAGAGTTTGAATTGTAATCTTTCCAAGCACCAGTGCTACATGGATAAAGGCAAGAAGCCATTTCTAAAAGGGATACTTACACATCTTAGAATCTTACCGGGGTTCACCCTCTTTTGGTCCCGAGACAACTAAGAAGGGGTTTTGTTAGCACCACTCAACCATAATTCATATTTGTGCATACTAACCACAACAAGCAGAGCTACACAAAACATATATAGAGATTTCTTTATTTCCCTCACAAAAATAGGCCCCAAACATATAGGTGAGATAGATTCATGAATAAGGTGGTTATTGAGATCCTCCTTAGCTCCAAGGTTATGTATTCCCTGAATCCTTGTTAATTCTTGCAAATAAGCGAGAGCATAAACAATGAGCGCTTATAGGTGGAGTTGATGCACAACCCTGCTTGATAGATTTATGTAGAAGAATGCTATCATATAAGACCCTGTTAACTAAAACAAATGCAAAAACCTCTGTGAATAATGCAAGCACCATTTGAGTGAATTTGGTTCCAAACCAAAGTCACAACAACATGTAGAGAATAAAGCCCTAATTTGCCCTATCATAAGCATTATGAAGTTAATTTTAAAAAACAAGTATCGATTGGTGTCCTTAGACCACTCCATACATTCTTCAAAAACAAAAGTCTTGATCAGTGTCCTTAACCCACTCCATACATTTTCATACAATGATCACTATATCTAGTATGAACATGTACAAATCTAGTTTGCAATGCTCTAACAATTCTAGTCATGACCTGTTCAATCCTCAAGGCCAATGCCTTGGAAATATTTTTATAAGCAATGTTCATGAGGATAATTGTTTGCCTCCCATTTATAGAATCCCAAGTAGCATTCTTGGGTATGAGTTTGATAAGACCTTGATTAAGGAATTCTGAGGGCCATGCATCTTTGAACCCTTCTTGACCATCATCCTACATAAATCCTCTTCAACTGTGCCCTGCATGACTTCATAAAATTCATATAGGGGGCCGTCCACTTTAGGAAACTTACCGTTCTTTGTTTTTCATTCCATTCCCAAGAGATTATAAAAGAGTTCCTCTTTTGAAATTTCCCTTACTAAACACTTCATCTCAAAAGTGCTGACCTTGGTAGGAACCACCCTATTGTATTTGCTTCTAGCCTTTGGCACTTAATCAGAGAGAGGCTAAGAGGCAAAAATGTTTTGGAAATGGAGACCAAACATATTTCTATTTTTCTGTAAATCTTCTTTCATGGTGCCATTGCATTTTCTTAGCCCCAATATCTTCTTGGAAGCCTTAGGTGCCATTATCCTCCTTGGTAGCTGCAACGGTAACACTAAATCTAGTAGATTTTGAGGCCCCTGCTCATTGACTGGAAAAGTCAATCTATGAACAATAAACGAAATGTGCAACAAGGGCCAAAAAGTCTAGAGCATGTGAAGTGCAACAACTGTAAAAGCAAGCATAAATGCTGATAGGAACATGCTCAACATTCCAGGGAAGACTTTTTTAATTACTTTAGAATTATTTTCTAATTTCCTTAGATTATAGAAGTATGGAATAATTTTTTTTAATGTGTCCTTTTCCCTTTTAGAGGAAATGCCCATTTTGATTGTATGAATGAACACATTTACATACTTAATTCCATCCTTAACAAAAATTGTGAGATTCATAGAAGAATTCATAAACCATACACTTCAACCTAAACTTTCACATGGGAAGAGGCAATAACACATTTTTCTGTCTCCATTAACTGAGTTTACCACATCTTTCTACAATTTGAGGGGGAACTTCCACAAAGGAGGTTTCAACCCTTGATTTTTACCCTTTGTGCAGTATATGACAGCTTAAAATTTCCAAATTGACTCTAGAGTCAACATCACAATTCCCAAGGCCAATTTGTAATAAACCTATAAACATTTTTCCAAAACTATCTTTTGCCATTTTGACTTTTGGAAAAAATGAAAAATCCTGATTGCAAAGATATCTGAAATCCATAGTATGATCTCAGACCCGATCTAGACATTACAAACCCAGTTTTCAAAAATTGCTTCAAAGGACAGAGCTTAAAGCACGGATAAAAAATCAATTCTATTCGACTTTCCTCCAGAATCTTCCTTTTCAATCGATCTAATTAAGGAAGGAGACTCAACTGAATTCTTTGTTCAGTTTCCCTAGAAATTACAAACCCAATTTTCAAAATTTGCTTGTTCAAGGGATAGAGCTCAAAGCACAAACAAAATTCCATTCTATTTCTATTTTCTAATCAAAGGAGACTCAACTGAATTCTTTATTCAGTTTCCCTTTCTTACACCTGTTTCCCATCTGTTCTTCCTTGATGGTTTGGCACTTGAATAGATAGACATAGACCTCAATGCATTATTAGTAATTACTAAAAGGACGAGGGATTCAAGAAGAAAATTGCCACCTTGTCTCGCATGCTTCATCTTTTCATTAACATCATCTCCATCATTGATGCAGCCTCCACTTTCAGTAGTACCTCTAAATATTAACCCTCATTTAAATGCAAACAATGAAGCATGTCACCTAGGACACTGAAGTAGGAGCTAAGATCCTCAACAAACCCTGAACCAAAATTGAGGACACTAAGGAAGAACTACATATTGCACTTCTCAAAGCCCTTCTTTTGGTTGTAAATGACTTTGGGTGGATATTTTTTGTTTAAATTTAAACTATACTAGACTTTGTATGGTTTCTCTTGTATACTTCTTTTTTTGTTTGAAGTTATATTTTGTGAAGTTCTTTTGCTAACCAAAAGTTTCTAGTTGATATTAATTTACTACAACTTCTTTTGTGTGGAATCAATAGGTAAGGGATTTGGCAAGGGAGACTGGCATGGACTTCAGTGGACAGATTCTTGAGTTGGAGAAAAAATATGAGCAGGTTCCACCCATTCCATTATCTTTATTTTCTTATCCACAACAGTGCCATTGGAATTTTTGTTTGTTGGAGTTGGTAGGTCATGAGTAGAAATGCTTGTGATCTGTTGTGGATGTGAAAGATGCTTTCTACATCTCCATTTTTCATCTTATAGTTGAAGATAATCTTTGTTAATTTTTGGTACAAGAAGATGGTCTAATAACATCAATGAATATCAAGACAAGGACACTAAATTCTGATAGTAGTTACCCAGTTTTGGATTTTGCTCTAATTGTGTGGTGTTGAAAATTGAATTGGAATGTAGGATGTGTACTTCGACAATTTGAAGAACTTTTGACAACATGCTTGTCTCCCTTTTGTCATCATATATCTTTAAGTACATCTTAACGAGAGTCTGAGGCACATTAGTCTACGTCGATGGGTTTACTAGGTGTACCATCCACAAATGCGGGGGAGCATCCCTTGAATTTTATTGAGAGGTTTCCTTGGAATTAAAAGGTCATGAATTAGAACTTAATCCACTACTAGTTTATGATCAATGGAAATTGCAATTCCTATGGGTTCAATGGAAATTGCAATTCCTATGGGTTGAGATTCATCTGGGTTGAAAAAGTTTATCTGGGTTGAGATTCACCCTTGAATTTAAATTTTTTTTTTTTGGACAAATATATCATATATTACTCAATAGAACAAATAATTACTTTATGAAACAGAGAGAGTTACATCAAACAAACTCTAGGAGTACAAGAAAAGTCCTGCTATAAATAGTTCAAAAAAGAAAGCATAGGAGTCCCTTTCCTGGTAGGAAGGGATTCAACATCTTCAGGGAAGATAGTAAGCTCGACTTTAACAAGCATTATCAATTTCTGCTTAAAGAACCTCAATTCCCCTAGGCTAAGGTGAGACTGTTTCTCATTAAAACTTAAAAGTAGTTTTACACCACTGTTTCTATAGAAATCCATTTGGAGTTGACCAAACTATGTGACATAAATATTCTCAGTTGTCCCTAATCATCCAAGTATCCCCTAGGAGAGGACTTTTCCATGATAGTGGGATAGTAAAGAATAAGTGAAATTCAACCTAAAATCATGCCCAAAGAGTCTTCGTAGGCTTGCATGTCCAAAAAACACGCTTGATCGTTTTTCTTTACCACAGAGGGTGCAAGCAACATTTGTAACACCCAAGTTTATGAATCCTAGTCTTCACAACTAACTCTTGTTGATGCATAAGCCATCCCCATACTTTGTGTTTGATAGGAGATTGAGATTTCCAAATGAACTGGCACATCCTCACCAATGTGCTTCAGGATGCCACAACCCCCACCTTTTGTTCTCATAGAGGACAATGTTAGACATGTGTTGTACCAGATCATAGATGTCTGTTGCCACATAAATATAGTAGTGCTTCCCATGTTCTCACTACATCTATAATCCCGCTAGAACATACCTGACCCATGCCAGTACATTTAAATAGACAACTTTCAGGAATTACATGATAAATGCACTTATAAATAGTTTTTTTTAATACGATTTAACTTTTCAGCTTGGTAAGATTGTACCAAGTTTTTATTTGTTGATCCTCATGATTCGATAATCATTCCAAATGAAGAGACCTGGTTTTGCTAATCGTTTGCTAGCAAACATTGTTTGAGAGACCAAGCTGACCACTAGGAGATTGGAATATTGAAATTGACCCCAAGGCCTTAATGTTACAAACTATGTCACACAATTGAAGGGGGCCTTTAATAACCCGAAACATGTGATACTAGGTTTTATTCCCCTCCACTTCTTCTACTACCCATATGCCAACAAGAGCAACACCTTCAGATCATATGTCAAGGAGGCCCAAGCTGCCTTGAACTCTTGGCAAAGTGTAAAATTCTCAAGCTATTGAATGAATCCCTTTCACCCCAGTTCGTTTGCCCCAAAGAACTTTTGAGAACTTGTTCAAATATTTTATAAACTTCTTGAGAGGGGAAACAACTAAATATTTAATTAGTTTCAAGGGGCATGCTTTGACTCTGGAGGGATGATCTTCCATAGTTCTTGCTTAGACTTTTGGATTTATACATGGGGACGGATTTTTTCCCTTTAAACATAGAGTGTGTTTTGAGCATGGATGTTTGGCGCAGAGTTGTCTTAGGTATGTGTAAAAGGAGGTGAAGGTTATTTGGATAAGGGTACTGATGCAGTGGGAGAAATAATTGATTGTGAGAAACATGCAAAGGAAGAGATGGTTCCCTTGAATGTAGGGAAAACAATCAAATGCTCTGCAAAATTGGCTAGATCGATAGAATAAATGTGGGAATAAGTTGTGGATCGTAGTCTTGTTGGCGTATAATATTGGGAAGAGACCTCATCTACCTCAATTAGTAATGAGAAAGCAATAAAAAACTAAAGTATTGATCATGCATAATTGTGGTGTTGGAGTATTAACATTCCAATAATATCGAGGAGTAATAAAAGTTTGTACATATGGTCACTTCATATGAGTGACATGTCACCAGTATAACATTCAGATATTTTGATTAGGGGTCAGACATAATGAAAATGTGTGTTAGAGATTTATCGCTACAAATTAATAATAAAATCTATTCTTTGTTTTTCTCTCCATTATTTTTATGAATGTGTGCATCCCAGGCATGAGAAGAGAGAAGGAGAGGCAGGTTGTAAGAGAGAATGAAGAAGCAAGTGTTTTTATAACGAAAATAGGTTTTAAACATTGATTTTGAAAGCAATAAACACCATACATTTTAAGTAGCTGCCATGAGTCTCTAGGCAAATGGTACAAGGGTTGGAATGCTCAGTTTGATAGATTGTCAAGGTGAATCCAACTGAATCCTGCCTTTGATGTAAGTATATGTTAAATTTAAAAGGTGATAGCAGTCTTTTGATGTAAGTATATGTGAAACTTAAAAGGTAATAGCAATCTTTTGGTATTGGAAGATTGTCGGGGTGGGTTTGGTGTATTTCTGCCTTTAAAATGAGGAAGATGAAAGCCTGATAGAGCACCAATGAAGACACTCAAATTTGGGGATGAAGAGAAGCTGAAGACATGACATGCAACCAATTTACCTTTATAGAGAACCAACGAGTACTACAGCCAGCTCTGCCTAGATGCTTTGTTGATTGTCTTCCCCAGAATTCTGGATGGATGGCAGATCAACTGCGCAGAGGTGATTAGTAATCCCCAAATGATTGATGAAAATGGATCCTAAAACCTGTACATCCTGTTGACTTTGCAGAGGAGCATCTTACCAATTGAGCTAACCCTTGGGGCTTAAGAAACGTTATTTTTTTATTAAGGGGCGTGTTGGAGAACTCACACTGTTACTATGTTTACAAATAACTTGCTTTGTCAGTGATAAAAATTACTTGGGAGCATATCTTTTCTTTTCATAGCATAGAGAGTTACTAATGCAAGATCACATTAATGGTTACTGTTATGCATGCTAACATTGAACTTCAAAGGCTTCTGTTATGCATGCCCACTTTTACGTCCCTCTCACTCAAGAGATCCTTTTTGACTCCACATATAATAATAATAATAATAATAATCTATTTTTAAGGTCACCGCCAAGCGAGACACCAAATTGGTGTATGAGACCCCCTTGTTTGTGGGACAAGGGACCCCCCTCTGCGCATCGATTTAACTGCTAAAGTCTACAGAGGTGTACATACACTACCCCCCTCTGGATTTGAACCCGTGACCTCCTAAGAGGAAACACATGCTCTTAACCATTAGGCCCATATTCAGTGTTTAGTCTCCCTCGTAAGTGTTACTCACAAGGATCACAATTTTTTTTCTAAAAAAAGTGGGATGGCCTGCTATAAAATGGCGCTCTTGGGCATCGGAGTGAGATCCATTGTGAAGGATCTGTTGCAGGGAGTCTGAAGAGACTATTTGGGCCAAGAACGTTATCCATACTGCCTTGTATTTGGTCTGAGTTGGCATCCATACGCCATTACATCTTAGAAGAGTTTTTGTTCATTGTATTTATTTTCTGGGGTATGTTTATAGCATAAATAATTACTAATACATAATCACATGAATGGCTACTGTTATGCTTGCTAACATTAAAGGCTGCTGTTATGCATGCTCATGTTTATGTCCCTCTCACTCATGAGATCCTTTTTGACTCCACATATATCCAGTCTTTAGTAACCCTCCTCATAAGTGTCACTTGTCAAGGATTGTATCTCATTTCTAAAAAAAAGTGGGATGACTTGCTGTAAAATTGCTCTTAGGAATTGCAGTGGGGGATTTTGTGAAGGTGATATAGCAGGGAGTCTCAAGAGACTATTTGTATCTCCTCATTTCTAAAAAAGATGGGATGACTTGCTATAAAATGGCTCTTAGGTGTTACCGGACAAACTAGCAGGGCTAGTGTCCAATAGACAAATGTAGGGAGAGTGTGACCCAACGTCACCTCAACCACACCTCCAACTCCTTAGGAGTGCCTTGATCTCCAAGGGGAGAGCCCCTTTAGCTATCTTACAAGACACTTGGACAAAAACAACTATATCTTCTATGCAATAAGATTAGTGACCAGTGCCTTGAATCAGTGTTGCAAACATTGGCGGCGGAAAAATCAACAAGGTCTAGGAGACATCGTTTCGGGATATCTCATTTTCACCTTAAAAAAGCACAAAATATTCATTTTCACCTTTAGAAATAATTAGGAAAAAATCGGCAATATCTCGGGATAAATCGGGAAAAAATCGGCAATATCTCGGGATAAATCGGGAAAAAATCGGCAATATCTCGGGAAAAAATCACTCCGAAAAAATTGACAATATCTTGGGATAAATAGGAAAAAAATTGGTAATATCTCGGGATAAATCGGAAAAAAATTGGTAATATTTCGGGAAAAAATCGCCCCGATTTCGAGCTGAAAAATTCACGATTTCTCGGACATTGGCGTTTTCTCGGCCGATGTTGGTAACAGTGCCTTAAATAGATCCACTTAAATATAATTTTAGAAATAATAACGCTGCAGGAGTACAACTAAGTATGTCAATATCAATGACAAAATATTATTCACACAATGTTTACTATAGCTAAGTAGCCATTCCACCAAGTGTGTATTCTGCTATAACCACCAAAGGTATCTACCAATATTCAAAGCAGTCAGTTTGGCTGTTATCAAGTAATCATTAAACCGAATTAATATCAAATAGTGCTTATAACAGTACCCTTCAGCAGTATACAACCAAGTAACAGTTTGAATATCCAATCAGTGAGAAGTCTGATACAATGTGTGCCACACCAATTTCAACTTGAAGAGCAAATTATAACAGTTTGAACAAATTATTCAGACCTGATATGTCTTATATGGCTTGCGAAACAAGTCTCAGATTCAGTCCTTTTAAGTTTTAACAGCAGTATTCAGTCTATCATTTACTAACCCCTTTCAGACATTTTATGTTGATTTGTTGCAGGTATTAGGTGGCTGATGTAATTGTGGACAGTCTGCAATTTATTTGACACCAACATGAGGATCCTAAATTACACAAGGCTTAGAGGCATTGTGAAAAATAGGGGAAGATGAAAATTTGGTGCCAATAGATATACCGCTAGTGGTGAAATATATGACTTGTTTGGATGCATGGTATAATGAGGGATTTATAACTAATTGGATATGGCTTATTGCTAACAAAGTTTGTTGAATGGAGAACTAAGAATATTGCATAGAAAAATTTGTGCACCTAAACTTTTTCCAAGGAAAGCACATGAGGCCTTTATGCAACCCTTGTAATGTGAGGACATGTCTTCATGACTTCATTGTAGACTCTAGGGTTCATTATGTTGATTTTTCTTAAGCAACATTGAGAGCCATTCTCTTAGGAAATTGGGACATCTGGTCAAGGACCAAGATGTGGAACCAGTCCAGCGCTGGGGGAACCCAGCCTTGAGCTGAGTAGCCATTCTGTTGAATGGGGACACCTGGTCAAGGACCAGGATGTGGAACCAGTCCAGCACCGATGGAACCCAACCTTGAGTTGAGTAGCCATTCTGTTAAATGGGAACATCTGGTCGAGGATCAGGATGTGGAACCAGTCCAGCACTGGGGGACTCGACCTAGAGCTGAGTGGCCATTCTTTGAATGGAGGCAACTAGTCAGTTACCAGGAAGATGAACCGGTCTAGTACTGTGGGACTCGGCCTAGGGCCGAGGGCCATTCTCTGGGAGAATGGAGGCGCTTGGTCTATTACCAAGTATTTGACCTTGGGTCAAATTATGCAGCCTATGGCTGAGGCACCTGGTCTGTTACTAGGATATCACTATAAGTTCTAGACCGGGTCTAGGCATGTGAGACAGTCCTACCCTCGATCTGTGGGCTTTGTGATCTTCTCTAAGGCTTAGCTACCCTTGGTTAAGACACCTAGTACCCGATCTTGGTGCATAAGGAGTGTGAGATAAAAGCATTAGTAATTCTCTCTATTTATGATGATGTACTTTGAGTGGGGATGAAGGACCCCTATGACCACTTGCTTTGACCATAGGGCACTTGAAGCAGGCTAAAAGTAAAAGTCAAAAATACATAAGGACCCTTAGACCACTAAGGAGTCAAAGTGAAAGTGCAAAAAGACCTTTAGTGGTAAGTAAAAAAGATAAAAGAATAAAATATTATTATTTTGTTCTTTTGAGTTTTGGTCCACATCCAAGTGATTCAAAGGCTATAAAAGAAGATCAACTTCATTTCATTTTACACACACTTGGTCATCATCCAACCGCTGCTCTAAAGGAAGATTTTTGCTGGTCTTTGAAGAAGAATATTCTTGTGTTTTGTTTATGCCCTAGCATGGAGGATTCTAGCTAGGGCATTTGCATCTACACTCTAACGCTAAGTCTTCTAGGTCTTATCTTCTATCAGTGCCAACCTTCAAATCTGAGCTAAGGTTTGACCCTAGACTACTTCATCTTCACGACAACCTCCAGATCAGTCACAGGTAGCCTCAGAACCTTCACGGACAGCCACAGATCCCTCACGGGAAGCAACAGAACTCTCACATCAATCATAGGCAACCCTTCCTTAGCCTGGGCAGGCTTAGGGCAACAACCTAACACTCGGCCAAGCCAGATCTATCCTCGGGCAGGCTGAATCTATTCTCGGGCAGCTCATATAGGGCTTGGGCAAGCCAGATCTCTCCTCAGGCAGTTTAAATAGAGCTCGGGCAACTCAGTACAAAGCTCGGGCATCACCCGTGCAGCAACAACAACATCCAGGTAGCTCCGTACAGGCTCGGGCAGCAGTCTAGGTAGACATCAGCATATCTAGGCAGTCTTGGGCAGCGAGAAATTTATCTGGAGCAATAGATCTGAAATTTTTGGGTAGCTGAAAGAATTAGGATAGAAAGCCCTAATTTGGATTTCTCTGTAAAATTTATCTTTTGTGGATTTTTGATTTGTGGTTCAAACCTATTAGAGTTTGAGAATTATTGAAGAGCATTCATCTTAGAATTCTGAGAAACTCAAATCATCTCATTTAAGAGATGAATTACTAATGCTTTTGGGGTTTTTGACCTTTAAAGGTTTCCCCGTGAAAAACTCTTGTTCAGTGTGTGTGATGTTTTTGATGTATCTACTGCACTTGTCTATTGTTATCTTGCAGTCTGCAAACTTTTAAAAGAATTCATGCTAATGCTAGAATTTAACACTATGTCGTGGAGAGCATCGTATGGTTGGTCACATATTCCTTCTTCAAGCTATCCTTGAGGAGGGAAGACAATTTTACTTTTTTTGAAGGGTTTTTGTTGCTTTGTTAACTTTAGGAAGGATTTAGCCTGACCGTGAGGATGATGCGTTCTTAGAGACCCTATTAGGTATTATCTACATGCTCTGAGTTTTTCATCAATAGACTCCACATCTCTTGTCCTTGACCAGATGTCTCAATTTCCTAAGAGAATGGCTCTCAATGTTGCTCAAGAAAAATCAACATAATGAACCCTAGAGTCTACAATGAAGTCATGAAGACATGTCCTCACATTACAAGGGTTGCATAAAGGCCTCATGTGCTTTCCTTGGAAAAAGTTTAGGTTAAATGCCCAACCCTTCAAGTGTCTAAGGTCACAAAACATAGCCAAGGCTTCAATCTTTCTCAAAAGTACCCTAGGACATGATGTACACAACACATCACATCATCAGCGAAAAGAAGGATGGCAATCAAGACATGATGTTGTAGACATACATCGCCCTTTCGGATATGCTTTCTAAGAAAAGACTCAAGCTCGTCAATATAAAAACCAAACAAGCTCCAATAAAGAAAACAACCCTATTTGAAATTGCTTATGGGGAAATTGCATAACTAGCTCGATTTTGACGTATGCAAAGTAGAGTTAAAGGTTCAGATCAGGATGTGACATATAGGGACCATATACATAATACAAATTGATTCCCCAACAGTATTAAACACCATAAAAATCCTTTCATACAAGTCTGGTATGAAAGTTTTTGAAAGAAACCCCAACCCGGTATCAAGCCTTTTGGCTTCTCTGCATGGTTAAATGCCCAACCCTTCAATGCAAAAATTTTTAACAAAATTTAACTTGACTGAAACACATGAGGTTCTTTTTCTCAAATTTAAACAATTCAGAAATTTTCTTTTCTACTGGGAAATTAAACTCAGAAAATTTCAAACAGTCAAACACATGAAGTTTTAAGTTTTAACACACTTGTTTTTGACCAATGGTCCAGGATAAAACCCCCAAGGGAAAACCTGTTTTCAGAGTGAGAGAATTTATTATTTTTCAGACAAATTTTACAAACCCAGATCAGCAGTACTTATCTCATTCCTTCCTCGAAAATTGTGCTAGAAACTCACTGACATAATTTTATGGTTTGCTCATAAATTCAGCCAACAAAATTTGTGCCACACATGTGAAACTGTACGTTTTGGTATGGTCTGACAGTGTACGACCTGCAACAATTAATAACCTCAAAATTTGTGACAGTACGGACCAACATTTAATGCTGTGCAGATTCTGACAGCAGCAATAAATGCTGTATGGTTTCTCCTCGAAAACTGTGCCACATGTACGATCTGGTACACTATGGTCTCTGTAAAGTACACCTCGATTTTTGTGCCAACTTTGTATGGAAACCCAAAATTTATTGGGAAATGTGCCCACTTCAAATTTTGGAATTTTCTCCCTCCTGGTTCAAATTCTCTTCAAACCTTCGCTCTCTTTGTTTCTCTTCCTCTCTCCAAAATTCTCTTTTGGAAATGATCACAATGAATGAACTTTTGCCTTGCTCTAGTCTTTTTTGTTCATGGTAACTTCCCTGTCAATCCAACGGTCAAGATTAGATTAGATGAAGGGTTCACATTAAATGCTCCATTAAATAATAATTAAATGACATTTAGTGCACCCCATGTCATTTAATGAAGTTGAGCAACCCCTTTTCTATTTAATCACTCACTTAACTTTTTAAAATGTGAGTTTAGGAAAATACCAATACTTAGTCTTTTAATAAAGTCACTTTAAAATTATAAAGTGCTTTTCACTTCATTAAATGCACAAAATGACTAGGAGTCACATTTAAGTGTCCTTGTCCACCCCAAGGCAAATCTAGGTGGACAAACACTTCCTAGGTAACTTTTCAACATGCTATACAACTCATTCAATATGGGAGTCAAATACATGAAAACTAGTGAATTAGTAGCATGGAATTGCAAAAGTTTCACATATGGATTTCTTGGATTTCAACCCACAGAGCATAGGGACATGAAATTACAGAGTAACGCATCATATATGGCTGTCACAAAGTCATCAAACTCAGATAACATCCCTCATACAAATCTGATACAAGACTCCTTCAAGATTGAAGCCAAAGTCATGGAAACTAGTGACCCAATGGCATGGGAATGCAAGCTTTTCACATGAGTTTATTGGATTTCGAGCCACAAAGCATAAGGACATTAAATTACAGAGTAATACATCTTATATGGCTTTTCCAACATCATACAACTCATAGAAGATCCCTCATACAAATCTGGTATAAAACTACTTCAAGATTGAAGCCAAAATCCATGAAAACTAGTGATACAATGGCATGAGAATGCAAGCTTTTCACACAGGAGTTTCTTGGATTTCTCGCTGAGTAACATATGGACATGAAAGTACAGAGTCTTACATAATATATGGCTTCCCCGACATCATAAAACTCATATGAAATGTCTTCATACAAATCTGATATAAAACATCTTCAAGATTAAAGCCAAATCCGTGGAAATTAGTTATTGAAGAGCATGGGAAAGCAAGCCTTTTCATACTTGTATTTATGATATTTTGACTTACAAAGCATATGGAAATGAGATTACAGAGCCGTGAATCATGTATCAAAGCTTGGGCATCAATTATACTCAACAAAGCGCAAGCACCACTCCAACAAGTGCGCCATCAAATGAAAGTGTGGGGGAATGGAGAAGAAGGACTGAGAGAATGGGGAGATAGATGAGAATTCGACTGTATGGACCTTCAACCTGCAGATAAAACTCCTTCATTAAGCTCCCATGAGAGGTTTGAATGACCTCTCCATCAACAAACTTGGAAAGGAATCCAACTCCCTCGAAATTGGTTCACAAGCAGGGAGAGTGAATACTCATCGTGTAATGGACAGACAAAAGCTCTCCAAAATTCCCAAGGCCAATTAAAAAATGATCAAAAGCTATTCTCCTTCCTCATGACATCCTTTTATTAACTTCATGAGGCCTCCTAAGGTCGAATTTACCCCCATGGGCTTCATCCAACTCATCTTAGTGGTTTAGTAACTCTCATAACACTTGTCTTCCTTTTCATGCTCCAATTCTTTCCCCAATTCGAACGGTTGCCTCTAACTCCCAAAGTCGACCTCTTGGTGGCTATTTTTATCCTTGTCATGTCAGATTTGTCATATGTCAGCAATTAGGTCTGAATTTGTCATACTTGTCATAGAATCTTCCATCATTTGTTGTCATAGGGTGCATAGAATCTCCTTCCAAGTGGCACACCTTGTCTTCTAGTCTCTTCCTCTTCCATGGGAGTTACCCTCCTTTACCAATTCGAATTCCTTGGCTCATTATATTATATTTGACACCACATAACCATCCAATAATTTTACATTACCCATGTGTTCGAATTTGGATGAATATCATGCCAAGTGTGCAGGGAATCTAGTCACCCAAAGGCTCTACAAGCTTCCGAGTGTCTTCATGAACCCATGCCACCTTATTTTTTTATCATTTATCATTTATGTTGGTAATAACTCCCGATTGATATTATTCCCTTACCAAAGCAAATATTTGTACATTACAATGGCGGTTGAGAACCAGCCTTTTCACCTTCCTATCTATTCATATTCCTATTTATTATTTATTTACAATAATCCCGACGGATTATTCTAAC
>LPNX011052604.1:42842-70964 GCA_001517045.1 Pseudotsuga menziesii
TCTTCTGATTATGCTTGTCTTTGATTGAGTCCCATGAAGCCCAACACTGATCTGATGTGTGCCCAGTCTTTCTGCAACGCTTGCACTGCAAGTCTGATCTTTTGCTTCTGCCCCCTCTGCCTCTGAAATTTCTTCTTCCTTGTCCTCTCTCTTTGCCGCAATCTCCCTTGGAAGGGTCTTTGGATTGGTCTTTGCCAGCTAGGGCAGCACCAATACTAGATGCCAAAGAGTGCATCTTTACAACTGTTAGTGTAATTTACAATAATGAACTTGATATGACAAAGAGAATGAGATAAAAGGAAAAACAATAACCTTGCAGGTCTACAGTCTCTGCCAAGGTGATTTACAATCTCAACTTCAGGTTTTAAAGATGATACAATGACAGAGAAAATATTACAACCAACAGTCAACAATTATCTTAGCTCTTCAAAATTTTATGCAGTCAACATGATGGGCAGTCTCAACAATCTCCTTTCACGAGATCCACGCAGTCTTCACGATCAATTGTAGGTCGTAGCAGTATATGGAGAAGATTGCAGTCTCAAAAAGCATATGTACTCAACGCATATATTCACCTCCAATATAGATTCAAACTCACGCAGCATATATAGATTCAATATATACTCAGCTCATACAATAGACTCACTCTCCATGCAGCATATATACAACTCTCCACTCAGTAAGCTCCACACATGCAGCTCTACTCAATTTTGATTATCTTCTTGCAGGTTTTCAAAGCATGCAGCAGTCCAGCTCGATTACAATAATTCAGGTGGAAAATGGAAGCAATTTACAACAAACACTAACAATGTGAATGAAAATTACAGACTCCACGCAGCTATATACAATCACAGGCTCATACAACAGCCTCACCATTTAGCCACGCCATTCATAAATATGAAACTATTTCACTTCACACTCCACGCAAAAACTAGGGTAAATTTAGGGTTTGTGTAACCAGGCGATCACAAAATATTTTACCTTCACTCTCTTGAATCTTCACAGTGTCTTCAAGCTTCACCTTCGGGCTCCACGCAAGCAGCAGTCTCTCACCCACGCAATGGAAGGAAGATAGAAAGAAATTACATATGATAAAGAACACTGGTGTTTTATAACACCACCTCTTTACTGTCGTGATCTTTTATTTGACCATGAGGAAGAGCATGATCGTTTCTTGATTATAGTGATTATAGTGTGGAATAATCACAGGTAACTGACACTACTTGCAAACGGTGGTAGCTCGACGAGGCTTTGGTTACCCAGCGAGGCTCTTCACGCAGGCGGTGGTAGCTCGACAAGGCTTTGGTTAAGCAGCTACAACACCCCAAAGAACCACACCAATGCAGCCACACCAGGGTTCCGCTGCGCCACTCTCCATGCTACGTTCACCTCCACGTAGCTCCACTCAGGCAGCTCTTCAACTTGGTCGCAGATGTGATATGCTGCAATCTTCAATATATGATATCACTCACACTCCAACGCAGCCAGCAGTCTCCAGCATAAAAGATATGTTTTATGCAGTATGATATCAATCACAAAAGAATGACACAGTCTCAAATTGCAGCATAAAAGATAGGTTACAACATAGGTCACATCATCATCGTGGGAGAGCCCACACGCACCGATAGGTCACTGAAAGCACTGATAAGTCACAGCAGCATATGTCACAGATACTCAACGCAGGCAGCACTCTTCACGCACAATATATATGATCATCACATATATCAGTCAGCAATACCATCAGCATTTCAAATTTGCAGCACAAGATTGAGAGTCTTTCAAATTCGCAGCACAAGATTACAACGCAGCATATTCAAACTAGGGTTTCCACGGTGTGAAAAGTTCGATACACAATGGGCGTGTCAGGACCAAAACCGTGAAGAAATCCTCTCGTCAGATAACAGAGAGGTACTACTTACGTATGACGCTGGACTTCTATACCAACAAAGTTCGCAAATAGTGCACTCTCCCAGGCCTCAATTCTATCGATAACGTCGAAGAGAGAGAGAGAGTTATTTCTCTTCCATGTTCCACGTTTGGAAGGGCGAGCCTTGTGGTAAAGGTGGCCCCTTCCTCGAAGGCCTCTATATTTCTTTCCAGCAGATGTTAGCCCCCTCAGTTCTCTTCACGCAGGCTTCAGCAAGCTTCACGCAGACTTTCAATGGCATGCATGCTTATCTCCTCCAGGCGTAGCAGTCTTCAACCAAGTCTGGGCACACTCCAGGATTATTAATGACAGAGAAATTGGGCCTTCACGTACTGGAATTAGGGTTTATGATACCACTGATAGGTATCACACGGAATTATTGGCGCCCACACAGAATAATACACATACAAAACGCTGGTAGGGATTAGGGTTTCCTCTACACAATCGCAGTACACAAAACTTAGTCGTGAAGGGATTGTAACGCATGCAATGCATGCACTGGCAGGAGGGAAGAGCAGAGGGCAGACTGGCGAGCATACAGGCTGCCAGGACTAAAATGTTAACAGCAGGAGTTATGGCAGGAACCTGCTCTGATACCACTGTTGGTAATAACTCCCGATTGATATTATTCCCTTACCAAAGCAAATATTTATACATTACAATGGTGGTTGAGAACCGGCCTTTTCACCTTCCTATCTATTCATATTCCTATTTATTATTTATTTACAATAATCTCGACGGGTTATTCTAACAATTTATGTGACCCATTTAAATGTGAATATGGTAAACTAATGTTCTTTTGGGTCCCATAGCCTCTTATTACAAAATTTATGTCTCCATCTCAACCTAGGGAACTAGTCGGTTGGTGAAACATTATTTGCAAAGTCTTATTTGGAAATTAATTTAATTGGGGACATGACAAAAGTCTTTTTATTAGCAAGATAATAGCGGCACAAATAGACCACAAGGTCCACACATAGGTAGAAGCCCACTCAAACAACCCAACATAGGCAGTGGCCTACACAAACAAGCAACACACATGAAGCGACCTGCGTTAACATCCCATGTATATGAACAATACATAATACAATGGAGGGAATTCAAATAGCCCATAAGGATTTGAATCCCTTACTATAGACATGACGAACTTAAGAAATATCACCACTGTAAACATCACTAGTGTAACTCTAGACAACTGAATTAGTTAACAATCAGTCAACTGAGATGGTAAGTGAGCATGGACGCCTTTATCCTTAAATCATGTGAATCCCTCTCTCTAACAGTCCACAATGGTAGCGACTTACCCTAGCAATCCTCACACAAGTTGCATCTTCAATAGATAGCTCACAAACAGTTACGTGACAACCCAACAAACAGTTGACGACTCAGGTGACAACCCAACAAACAGTTGACGACTCAGGTGACAACACAATGAACAACCGACAACACCCTCATAAGGAGCAACGACGCCCTCTCAAACAACAACGACAGCCTCAAGGAGGCCTAAAAGAGCAACGACACTCTCACAGGCAGTAATGGCACCCTCAAACAACAACAAACAAGCAACAATAGTTTAAACCTGTAGGATAGAATCCCTAGCAGACAATGAAACCCTCAACCAACAACATCATCTTGCTTCCTAACAACAAAGGAACCCTCCCACAGGTGGCGACACACTCCCTGGCAGCAATACAGCCCTAGACACCATCAAAACAAGAGCAACAGAACCTTAAACAAATCAAATCAGATCTCATCTCCTTCACAAGATGGTCTCATAATGAGATCTAGATCTCTATTTATAAATTTGAAAGACTTCTGCAAGGTTCTCTTCTAAAACGTTTTTGACTTTCGGGTTACCATAAAGTTAGGTTAAGATGTCACACAAATAGGGAGGGTTACCAAAAATAAAACATAAAATAAATCATTACAAGGGTTAAGGTACCACACTAAAGAGGGGCGCTAGCCCAACAAGGGAGAGGTCAACAAGACCAAATCAAACATAAGGTTAACCACAAGTCAACAAGAGGTGATGCAACAAAGCGGAAAAACAATCCTTTACCCACAAGACCAAAGGGTGTACCAATAAGATGGGAAGACAACCCTTTTACCCACAAGACTAAAGGTGTACCAAGAAGGTGGGAAGACAACCCTTTTACCCACAAGGAGAAACAACCAAACTTTTATCTTTCTCTCTCAATGTATCCGGTCCACGAGTGTTCCATACAATAGCTTGAAGTTTTATCATCACCATATAAGGAAAGTCCAAACTAGATGATGTGATCCTTCGGTCCTCTTGGCTGCTCCTAAAGGTCAAGTGTTAGTGACATCATTAAGGGGTGGCCAGTCCCTTGAAGAAACAACCTAGCTCAACTGTTTAGGAGAGGAGGGCATCACACATCATCATCTTGGTCAACTGACCAAGATCCACCTGGTTAATTGACCATGACTAAATTTGCAAGCCCTGCTTGGTCCTAGACCAAGAATCTTCCTGGTCCCAGACTAGGATGTCTCTGTCTCTGCCTACAAGATCTGCTTGGTCCTTCTGACCAAGAAACTATTTGGTCCTTGACTAGAATGCCCTAGAGACATATAGGGGCCCTAGCCACATGCTAGGGACTTTGCCATGGCTCTAACCTGCTTGGTCCTAGACCAAGAGCCCCAGTAGACTGCTGGGGGCCCTAGGGTAACTACTAGAGTCTTACTTTGACTGGTTAACTAACCAGGAACCCTAGTTAACTGATTAGGGTGTCATCTTGCCAAAGAATGATTCTCGTAGCTGCATTATCTTTAACATGAAAAACACAAGAAGAATAACAATCCGAGAACTCAATCCATAAGAATTCTTTAATAATCAAATACTACAGAAAAACTGCCCATTAGGCTACAATAGAAAACATAGTCTCTGCCTAGGATTAATCTAAACCCTCTCGCTTCCTTCCAAAAAGATATCCGCCCGCTTCTAAGTCTTTGATGCTGCTTCTATGCTTCTCAAATGTTGAATTTGCTTCCTCCTTGAAATGTGGATCTAAAATCGAGTGTCAGTTAATGTGGATTTGGTTGCTACACCGATGGCTTGAAATGTTTGATTTGATTTGCTGATATAAAATTTGGAACATACTTCTAAACTTATTCTTATAGATATATTATCGAGAAGACTCATATGCTTTGCCTCTCGACGAATTCTTTTGATTTCCTTTGAGAATTTAGATAATCTGAATTGCCAAATATATCTTTGAAGATAAGTTAGTGGAAAAGTGGAATGGTACTATTTGTTTGACCAAAAAATATCTGCTTAAAATATGCTCTGCGACCTGTTTGTTGAAATCTGCCAACTATCTTTCTCCTTGTCATGTTGCCTATTCTTTTGGCTCTACAAAGGAGAGAAAAGTAAACACAAGAGGAATTCGAGACTCATTCAGGTCGCCCTTTATAAGTGCTTGAAACACAATAGTTATGGATTACTGATTCAAGCAATTTGTCATTCCATGACACCATATTCTGTTTCCTATTTGTAGTTCTCGAGCTTAAGGAGATGATAAAGATGGTATCAGTGGTAGGAACAATTGAGGTATCCCTCAACAATCTTTGAGCACTTGCTTTGTGTTTTCAGGGCTTTGATCAATATGCATATTTGGTTGAGATAATTTAACAAAAAGAAGCTCGATCCCTTTTAACCCATGAAAACACTTCCTACAAGCATTGAGTCAGCGAGATCATAGAACAAGGATTTGCGTTTGATCATCAAAGCACCCATAACAATCTCTCCAAGAAGAGAAGCATGATAAATGCCCTTTCATGATTTTCACTTGCATTCCTTAACAACACCTGCAATAACTTCAAATGGTCAATCTTTTCACAGGAATAAAGATATTGATTAGATTTCACAACAGTTCCTTTTATTGAGTGAATCTGGAGATATATACAAGAAACCTACCAGAAGTCTCTAATATCAAAACCTGAGCATTCAGAATCTGTATATGGGCAATTTATGAGCGCATTTGATAGTCGGGCATTCTTATTGTGCATGCAATGGGAATTATCAATTATAAAATATATTATAATTGATATTATAATTGTTTATATGAACAAGCCCCTTTATGCATATTTAACGTGTAGTGCAATATATAACTTGTGGGTTTTGTGGGTGTGCTTCCCTTCGACACTCTTGACACTATGTTAATGCTTGGTGGCATACTTGTTGATGGAACTCAGTGATGACTTGGAGTGTGGATTTGGAATTAAGACTTTATTAAGTGCAATACCCAACATTTTGCCAAAATAAATATAAAAAATAAAAAATTATCATTTAAATATACTACTACAGGAAATTGAAAAGTTCCCACAGTGAGCTTATTTAGTAACTTGTTGATTTTGCTACCGGAAGTTGAAAACTTCCCGTGAGACTTGGCGAGAGGTCAAAAATTTAACAAGGTGATTTTAGTGCTAACAATGACCAAGGACAAATAGATACACCGATGATTAGATGATTAAAATTTTTTGTTTGTAGATGCCTTGCAATTGCAATTCTTTGGCACATCATTGCCTTCCATCCTCAAATTAATCCTCGTGAAAATTGAGGGTTAACATGGTGAACACATCATATGATTACTTGGGAGTATAGTTCATGGGTTCAAAGTTTGGTTGAGGCAGTCTTGCATAGGCTCAACAAAGGTTATGTATCACCCTTTGTGCTTGATTGACATTGCTTTCAAATACATTTTCAAGACATACTTTATGTCTTTCAGTCGTGGGGACCTAACCTTTGTTCACTTCACTAGGCCGAAGTTGAGAGAGTTTAATTGCGTATGCTACAATGCATGATTGGTTGTAAGAGGATAGTTCCAGAAGGACATCATTAATGTAAAGTTTGGTGCTCATCATTTTTTCCATGGATACGATCTCTTGGTGACTCATTGTTGAGAAGAGATTCCATGGATACCCTTTATTGGCACTTTTTAGAGGAGATTGCTTTTGCTTCTCCAAGCCTCTCCCCTCGATCGTGATAACGTTAGTCAGTTCTCTATGACATCATGCTCCAATATGTTGGCATTTCTATTTATCGCCTCATCTCCTTTAGGTGCTCTCTTAATGCTCCTAATTACTTCCCACCCTTCAAGTAGGAGTTGAACATTAGATGGGATATTTTCAAATAGTACATAAAGGTCACCTTTGTTGCCACTCCCAAAGTCCTTGGTCATAAGATGGTCTTTTATTTAGAACACTTTATTTTGTTTTTTATTTAGAACACTTCATTTAGTTGAGAGAATCGAGGTGACCTTATTATTAGAACCAGGTACACTCGGAAGGACTGGATACATAAACTCAAGATTCCTTTGTTCTAGTTCAAAATTTGTACACATCAACTTTGGATTGAGACGTATCATCACTATCCAAGATTGGAGAGGCTCTATCTAGTTTTCTCTTCTAGGACAGAGTTGAAGTAGTACCTTATCGTCTATTTTCTTGTGTATTCTGTGATCAGCGGGGAGGTTCCATTGTCTTTACAGAAAGTTAGGAGGATTCCTTACTACTTTCTTTTGATACCCAGATCAAATGTGTCTATCTTTCTTCTCGAGTAAGTATTGAGATTCAAGAGACAAATTTTACAAAGTCCTCTTGAGGAAAACCTTGTTAAATATGATCGTTTTCTTTCTTGTGATCTCAACAGTTGGTGACCATAGGTGATATCTTGTACTTCTTCTAGACCCGCAAGTAGTAGACTTTCCCCCCACTAGTTTCTTGAGGAGGCTTTGATGACAACACAATTTAGCTACTCACCTGTCCACCTTCTTGAGTACCCAAGGTTCCATCTCTAGGCTCTTCTTGATGTCTTAGAGAGTTACACCAAAGGACCGGTTTTTGCCCAAGGTCACACATCTCGATCCCTCCAATCTAGGTTTCTGTCAAGACGAGATTATCAAACAATGTATCGACTCCTTCAATGTGATCGATGATTTCCTTTGGGTGTCTTTTTCTTCCTCCTCCTCTTATTATGCTTCTAGATTTGAAGTGGCTTGAAGTACTCCATAGTTATTTACCCATATTTAGTTGGGGATGTGTAGCCAATTTTGTTTTGTCATCAACATATTAGGTTTGACATGGGCATTGTATATATATTATTTTTGGTTACTATCGTTTAGCTCTTTAGAGATCGTGCTTTTCTATAGTTTAGTGACATGACTTACTACTTCCACAATGTACTTGCAATGAATTTATTTCAAAACCTTGTTGAATTGTATTGTTGTCTTTTGTTGGCCTTTAATAAAATTATATTTTCCTTATCTATTTAGCTTCTCAGTCTATAATAACCATAATAGATCCCTTTTGGTAGGAAAGTGTATTGGTTGTGAAATTTTTGTTGCCTCAAAAATTTGGGTGGATGACAATACAAGATAAGTAATTGTGGACTAAAGTACAATTTCATTGAATTGAAGGATATCTTCTTAGAATATGCACCATGTGAAGGAACTAAAGCACTGCAACCTAAGTCACATGACAATGGGACACGAGACATGCAAATATGAGCATTCAACATGGGACATTGATCCTTCAAACATGATACAATGGACATGTTATATATATATATATATATATTACAAATACATAAATGAAATATAGAATAAAGGTCCATTTTTTTTTAGAAATTACGACATTTACAAAATATTGATACAACTTGTTACTACATCAATGTCAATGGCAAATGATTATCGAACACAAGAAATTAGATCCAAGAGCACTAGTTCATTAAGATCCAAGTTAGCTAATGCCAACTCAAGACTTTTGTCCAAACCCATCGATCCAAAGCCTTTGTCTTGTTCTTCAACCCCTCGTCCCTCATCATGTAGTTAAGATGGAGGTTGGAGTACACATATGCCATTGTTTATGCTTTGCACTCAAGCCATGCATTGCTGTTCGACATGTCAAGACATTGCTAGGGCATATGTGCTAGACATGTGGCTTGTTTTAGGACACGTGTCCAATGTGTGTTCAACACTGGTCCAATGTCTAGCAAACGGTATATAGACATGTAGGCCTTTAGGGGCATGTCTTGTTTCCTTGATACAAATTTCATTGCTATGATTTCTTTGTGACAAAGGAAGTCAAGGAGTGAGGTTATAATGTTTAGAAAAAACCCACATTTCTAGTGATAATATTTTAGCTATTTATTTTAAATCTTCGATAAATAAAAGTCACTTCTATGAGCAATTGGCTATAAAGTTATGAATATGGAGGAAAAAACACCGAGTCTTAGTAGGGAGAAACTCGATTTTTTCTAGCTGAAGTATCCTTGTTTATGCTTTTATTACCCCCATGCCCCCTCCACCCCCCCTCTAATTAGCAACAAAATTAATTGTATATTGATATTACATAAAATATTTTATAATAGTTCATAGTCTTACTATTTTCCTTGAAGTAATATAAGCAAAACATAACATCATATCTATTTGAGTTATCACCTATATAAAAGAAGCATGGAAAACTATTATAGCTTTCATGGAGATGCATAACCAGCTTATTATAACTTTAACCCTTGAAACCCTTCCGATCAAATCAATCCTGCCAATGGTTGTTGAGGGGCTACTTCATGCATTGAAAGAATGACACTCTAAGGAGTGTGCAAGGGGAAACTTTGTCCTTGAGGATGACTCTGACAACCAAATCAATGACCATGATGTATCCTACATTCCACATGGGTAACACCCAAACGGTTAACTGTTCCATCCTCACCTCCCAAAGACCAAGATTGATTAATGTTCTTGATCTATTGCATATCATGATTGATTATAATCTTGCAATAGCTAATGCAGAGTCAAATCTTTCCAATTCAACTCTGGCTTCTCCCTTTGAGGATTCACACCCTCATTAGCAATTTTATCTTCAAGTTTGTTGGCAAAGTGCCTGATATGTAGAATATCCACCTCCTAAAACTGATTTAACATGCATTTGATATTTTATAATATTGTGATAAAGCACTAGTTTTATTTATGCTTGAAGGAGGAAGGCTCTTTAAGAGCTTTCCTAGGGCTTCCACCATAACATTGGAGTCATCCTCCACCACCAGATGTCTCAAATCCAAAATCTTGGCAAAGTTGGGGACTTTTCTCTATGATTTGAAGCTATGCAAACTTGTTAGTATCTTTTCCTCTCGAAGTTGCAAAGAGGAAAAGAGGATCCCCATCTTGGATTATGCCTCAAACACTAATTGGTCTGGATTTCCTCGAGAGGCTATTGCCCTCGGGGAAGCCTTTTGTTTTGAAAATTAAAACCACCATATTAATCACCTAGTGCTCTTTTGTTCCTCTCTCTCAATTTGAGATTCTTTATCCTCTGTATCCCAGTTTCCCTCTCAATGGTCTCCTTAATATTCTTTTTAATTTTTTCCCATAGGTGTAGATCGCCTTTTTCTATGGAAAATCTTGGAAATTCCCTCTTTCCAAAGACAGCCCCCACCACTAAACCCGACCAAAGGGATGATGCATGCTTAAGGACTACTTTAAAAAAGGCTAGAGCTCCAATCGTACAGGATCTCTGCAATTCTAACCTTGGTCTAGGTCCAATTTTCTTAGGTTTCCTGTCCCATTATCCCAACAATCTTTAGAAACCTTATAGTGCATGGAGAGATGGTTTGATTTTTTTAGAGGATTTCTGTATTGAACACGAGGGAGACCAAAGTTGTCTTGCTTTTGGAGGTTTTCCTAGGTTAAGATAGGATTTATTGCCATTGGCTAGAGAAAGGATGCCACTTCTGGCCAGATGTTCGCTGCCCTAATAGTTCAAGTGTAAAGAGAGCTTGTAGGCTTCTTTGACAAAATATTTTTTGTCTACTCTTTGGCCCTATATATAATTAAAATATCAGGACTGACTTTTCTCGTAAGCATGCATATATCCAGCAATAACCATATGGATTCTCTTGAAACTGAGTAGACCCCATTTGGCCTACTGTTTTGGACCTTACATGTTCTCTAGTAGGGTAACCTGCCACCAAAACCCAACTTCCTTCGATAGAATTCTTGGCGTGACACATGCCTTCCTCCGTCTCCAATGGAGTTAATTGGTGCCAAGAATCCTCATAGAATCTCACTGTTCTCAGATCCCCCATCTAGAAGATAAATCTTTGAACTAAGTCCAAGTGCCACCTTGCACTATTCCAAAGAAAAGAGCAAAGGATTTCCTCGCTGATTCCTGGGGTATACTTGCCTCTCCAAACTGGGCTTCGAGAGGTTCCTTATCTTTGATCCATCTCTATATAGCCTTTCGCCCAAAGCCTTTGATAATTAGCTTGATGTTTCAGATTCCCAATCATCCCATTGTCTTGGGATATCATGTGTCTTTCTGGGCAACTGACAAACATTTTCTCTCTAGATGAGCAGGTATAGGGAAAATGTCACAACCATAATGTCTCTTTGGAGTTGCTTGATTGCTTTAAGGACTTTCAAAGGCTCATTTAGGGTCAAGAAGAGATAGATAGGGATAGCTTGCAAAATCGATTTGACTAATTGAATCTAACTAGCCGAGTATAAATGTCTGAAAGTCCAGATGTCTAGCTTTGCCCTTATCTTGTTGAGGAAGGTCTCCGATGAAAGGTTTCATCCGGATTTTTCAATCAAAAGGACTGCTAGGTAGATTTTGGTGGCAGAGATCCCCTCGGAAATCAAAAGTTTTTGTGAATAATCCTTTGAACAACCATCCTAATGTTGATGAAAAGGATCTTTGACTTGCCATTGATTAGGCCGCCAGACGCCAAAAGGAAAGTGTCCAACACATGTAAAATCTATTGCTTTACAGACAGGAGCTTCACACATAAGCATTGAGTTATCAACGAATTGGAGGTGCAAGAGCATTTAGTCATCCACAAATTGTAGGTGCAAGAGAGGGTCTGGATGAAAGCCTTAGACAGAGTGTCAGATTCTCTTGCCAGGGACCTGCTTAGACCTTCAACCATTAAAATGAATGAAAGGGGGACAAAAGGTCACGTTGCAGAATTCCTTGCTTGAGTGAAAGGCCTCAGATGGGTCCCATTAATCATAGTGGAGAAGAAATCTGACTTTACCAAGTTATGGACCAAATTAATTGAGTTTTCGCTGAAATCAATGTCTGATACCATTCTATTCATAAACTGCCAGTTCAACCTATCACAAGCTCTCAACATATTGATCTTTATCACCATTCTTGGCTTCTTGCTGTGTTTCATTGAATGAATAGTCTTTTGAGCCGTATAATTCCATCAAGGACATGCCTTTCCCGATGAAGCTTTCATGTTCCTTGAAAGTTATTTTGTCTGTGATGGATTTTTAACTTTTAAATGTATTGCAGTGTCTGGCTGAAACCCTTAGACAGAGTGTAGGATTTTTCTCTTGCCAGGGACCTGTTTAGACCTTCAACCATCAAAATGAATGAAAAGGGGGACAAATGGTCACATTGCAGAATTCCCTGCTTGGAATGAAAGGCTGGAGATGGGTCCCATTAATCATAGTTGAGAAGAAAGCTGACTTTACCAAGTTATGGACCAAATTAATTGAGTTTTCGCTGAAATCAAAGTCTGGTACCCTTCTGTTCAACCTATCATAAGTTCTCAACATATTGATCTTTATCACCATTCTTGGCTTCTTGCTGTGTTTCAATGAATGGATAGTCTTTTGAGACATAATTCCATTAAGGATATGCCTTTCCCGATGAAGTCTCCATGTTCCTTAAAAGTGATCTTGTCTGTGATGGATTTAAAACTTCTAAATGTTTTGCAATGACCTTTGATTTTATCTTGTAAGAGCAGTTGCAGAGACTTATAGGTATGAAGTTATCTGCAGTTGGCATCTTCATAATGATGACCGCACAACTTAATTCATGACCCATTCATAAAGTAATAATGGTTATTGTTATCATATAATAATAATAATAGTTCTGTCAATCACATAGTGACCAACTAAACTACAAGAGAATATTAACATGTGACAATTTTGGGGCTAACAAAAATTACTACAGCTTTTTTATTGACGTTATTTCTTAAAAATATCAATCTGAAATATATATCTGTATCATGAATTGGAAGTAAAATAAATTGGTTCATGTGCATAGGTTTAGATTATGTGAGAACGTATTAATTTCATTGGTATTGAACTTGCCATTTCTGATTGACCAGTTCAGCCCACTGACTGTCAAGCCAAATTTCAAAATCTCACTTTGTTTTATTTATTTATTAGATAATAGGTGATCTTGTTATTGTTTTTGGCTTTGGTGATTTATTCACTCAATTTTGTTGGGAATAATTATTTCAGGTTGTTAAAGATCTATATGCACAATTGACTCCAATACAGCGTTTAAGTGTTGCACGGCATCCAAATAGGCCTACTTTTCTTGATCATGTGTTCAACATTACTGATAAGGTAAATTGTCCAGTCCCTTTATATTTTGATAGGTATATTATATACATTCTGTTTCTGTTGTACTCATTGTTCATAAAATACGTTTGAATTTTGTGTCCTTGTGAAGTGGGTGGAGCTACACGGCGATCGTGCTGGATATGATGATCCGGCTATTGTGACTGGTATTGGAAGCATAGATGGAATTAGCTTTATGTTCATAGGACACCAGAAAGGCCGGAATACGAAGGAAAATATCCATCGAAATTTTGCAATGCCTACTCCACATGGGTATGCTTCTGTTGCTTTTTTATATATAGCATGTGAGGTATCCACGCCCTGGTTTGCATTAGGATTATTTGATTTGGCCTGTTTTGCATAGAGGTTTAAGTCATATTTGATCTATTGATAAGAAATTGTTTTATTTCAGATATGTAAGTTTGTTTGCATGAAATTTTGAGCCCTTGTGGTGTCCACATGTATTTTATAGCAAGGTCTTTAAATATATATTCAGAATTTGGTCTCTGATGCGGAACTTGAGTTTGCCATGGGAATGGTTTTGCTTATTTTCTTTGCTTCTTCAGCTTATGAATACAATTGTTTTGGCCCTCTTCAAACTTATCATTTTATTGCACATTGATATTTTCTCAGTTGTCCATTTTGGATCTTTCTGAGCTAGTTTGTTTTTAGTTTCTAATATCTATCATGGAGGGGCCAAAATGGCTTTATAAATCATTTCTAAGCTTGTAAGATTTTATTCATTTTGAAGTTTAAAAAAGCACAACTGATGACATTGGATATACAAAATTGCAGCTATCGAAAGGCTTTGCGAATGATGAAGCATGCTGATCACCATGGTTTTCCTATTATTTCATTTATTGATACTCCTGGTGCATATGCTGAGAAACAGTCTGAAGAAAAAGGCCAAGTATACTGATTGGCTTTTTACCACTTTATTTTGATCTTTAGATATCTGGAAATGATTGTATAAATTTCTTAATAAATTTTTTCCAATATGGTATTATTTCCTTAATGCTTCTCTGCTGTTATTGTAGGGGGAAGCAATAGCTCACAATTTGAGATCAATGTTTGGCCTTAAGGTTCCTATTGTTACAGTTGTGATTGGAGAAGGAGGTTCAGGTGGAGCACTTGCGATTGGGTGCTGTAACAAAATGCTAATGCTAGAGAATTCAGTGTACTATGTAGCCAGGTAGGTTCAAACTAGCAGCGCACAGCACAGCAATTTTTAAAACAAGAATATTTATATTTGTAATAAGATTGAGCTGTGGCCAAACTGTCCAGTTTAGTAATACAGAAAATACCAGTTGTCCAATCATTGCTGTTTCAAAAAAGATTCGAAAGAGGCTTATTCTACCGCATTTCTGATCTAACCTTGAAATTCTATGACTGCTACATTTTATATGACATGAGTATTGCCTTATATCCTGACCTACCCAAAACACAAACCTATGACGGATCATGATTACTTTCAGAAATTAAAACGGCACACGCCCATTACGGAGTCATGGACTTCATGCTTGCTACCAATATGGTATGCCTGGATATCAATTGACTGGTTCATTGCTTGGAATGGCTCCTGCGGTACTGTCTCTTCTTCCATTGCTGGCCCATGCTCGAATCCATAAGAGCCACCTGAATATGAGGAAGGTGCTGTTGAGTGAACCCCTTCTCCTGCTATTCTCTTTTCTTTTTCCATCTGCCATATTTTCTGCTGTCTTATCCATTTTTCCCTCCATCTCCTCCATTTTGATGTTGTTATATCCTACAGAAATTTCCGCCATCATTTGTCTATTCACATTTTCTAATTGTTTTTCCAGTCCTATTATCTGTAGATGCCATGCTTGCCTCTCTTCTTCATGATTTCTTTCCCATTCTTTTTATCACTTGTCCCATTTTCTCATATACAGTCCTGGACATTTCTGGGTTTCTTCAGTATGATCACAATTTCTAATTGTTTTTCCAGTCCTATTATCTGTAGATGCCATGCTTGCCTCTCTTCTTCATGATTTCTTTCCCATTCTTTTTATCACTTGTCCCATTTTCTCATATACAGTCCTGGACATTTCTGGGTTTCTTCAGTATGATCACAATTTCTAATTGTTTTTCCAGTCCTATTATCTGTAGATGCCATGCTTGCCTCTCTTCTTCATGATTTCTTTCCCATTCTTTTTATCACTTGTCCCATTTTCTCATATACAGTCCTGGACATTTCTGGGTTTCTTCAGTATGACGCTCACATCAATGAATCCCTCTGCTTAATTCTGTTGTTTCACATTGCACACACCTGTTAGAATGAATGTGAGGACCCTCCATTTCATTAGAGGATGTGCAAATGCTACTTTTGTCACACAGGTTCCAGAATTCTGGAGGGTTCTGAACCCCACTGCTTTCAAAATACAAAGTGGGCTTCCAGCTTCTGGCTGTCTGATCTATTACCGTACTCAAACAGAGCAGCATGAAGACTCTGATCTGTGTTTTGACGTTTAGTCACTGGGGATATCAGGAGCATGTCCCTTTTTATTCAGTCTACTGGATTACATAAATCAAGATTGTTTGCAAGCACCATATTTATTTCAAATCTAGTACATTCATTTTAAGATTAAATTCCTCTATTAAATATATGCTATGTTATGTATACATTGTTAGGAAATTGTTGTGAAGTAAAAAATATACCCTGTCGGAAGAAATGCCTGGATGCAAAATCCTTTGGATGGTATAGAAGCTCTCTTCTTGTGCAACCAACACATAAATTTGTCCTGCAGCTTAAACTTATCCATTCTCATCGGAATCTCGAATGTTTGGCTACTGTAGCTAATTTCAATCAATTAGTTTGGGGATTTACTATCCCTTTTTCATATCATTAACATACTGGTTTATTCTATCTTTGAAGTATTGAATGCATTTCCCTTAAGTTCTAGAGGTATCCTTACCAAAGCGAAGGGTATATGGGAACTAGATAAGATAGGATAAGATAAGATAAAGATAATCTTATTAATGTACAACAAATGACCACTAAAGTAGGTCAATGGGATTGCTCGATATTATCTTTATATGATTTTCCTATTTTAGAATGATTTCAATCTCTCATGTACAAAACGAATAATCCTAAGAAAGAAATTATAATTACAGGTGTCTTCTTGCTGAGTTTCCCCAACAATACTTGCCTAAGATTTTGATTTTCTTTCTTTCTTTCCCTAGCTAGTTTCAATAGCTTAACCCAGTACAAATATGTTTGCTGCAACTCAGCATCTTATCTTTTGTGACACACACACACACACACACAAACTTATAATTTTTTATCCAACACATTACAAATGTTGAAATTTACCTAGGAATTGTTTCCCTAAGTGACTAGGAAAAGGGGTTCGAGTCACTTGGACTTTATATTAATGACTTGAGATGAGCATTAATTGCACTTTGGGGGAAAAAGTGCACTTTAAATGAAATATTTAAAAAGTGAGTGAAATTAATTATTTTGTGGAGAAAAGTGATTTTAATCACAACCACTCATCTAGACTAATCTGAGTCCTAGGATTAGATGGCTTTTCATTCACCCTATTTTTTTCACTAAAAGAGCAAGTTTCCAAGTGAAGAGACATTTTTGCATTTTGAGAGAGAAGGAGAGCCATTTTCCGAGAAAGAGGAGAAAATACCAGCAGCATCAATTTTTTCTCTTGGCACGCCTTTTGAGGAAAAGACAGCAGCAAGAGAGGGCATGAAAATCAAGGAAAGGACAGCAGCATTTATTGCTGGTCTGTACAGTTCGTACGGTACGGTTTCAGTACAACATGCACGATTTTCGAGCATTATTATTGTTATTTTCCTGGGCACAGATTTCGAGGTCTGTATAGACAGTCTGTATGGTCTGTCTGTACAGTCCGTGTAGAGGCATGAAAATAGAGGCAAAAACACTAAATTTTTGAGTTAGAATTTTTCTGTTTGGCACGAAAAACGAGGCAGGAAATTTCATCTGGTTGAGATAAGTTGGTTTGAATTTTTTTTTAAGTATTGCTGTAATTTATTTTCCTGAAAATAAAAATTTCTCTCAGGTTTTCCCCGTAGGTTGGGGTTTTTCCTGGGTCATTGGATCAAAAATATCGTGTTTGAAATTTCATGGTTGAATGTGTTTATTTACTGTTAGTGAGAATGTTGTAGAATCTTTTCTTGTGTTTCCGTCCTATGTTGTTTATGAGAAAAATCTAATTTGCAGCAATAAAGTAAAACAAATTGGGTTGGGCATTAAACAATGTTTTAAAACGGAGTTGGAAACCGGGTTGGGAAAGTGCTGAAAAATCTACATGGTATCAGAGCTTTGTTAAAAAGAGGGCAGATTTATACACAGTGAAAAATTTCAGGCTTTAGTGATTTGGTTTGTTAGTGGGCAACACCTTGTTAAAACTTGAACTTTGCAGAGATAATGGCAACTGGACTTAGGATGGAGGATAGGCTTGATGGGGCTTGGAATTTTGTCCCATGGAAAGCTAGCATAGTGTTGATATTGGAGGAGAATGAGTTGTGGGATGAGGTGGTTCATAACACTACAACAGTTCCTATTGTTGTTCCCCATCCATTGATGCAACAACACTTACCGCCTTCAACAAGAATGACATCAAAGCTAGAAGAATAATCCTAGATGCAGTTAAAGACCATGTGATTCCTCACATCTCAAGTAAGACCTGTGCATATCAGATGTGGGATGCTTTGACCAGCTTGGTTCAAAGCTCAAACGAGAATAGGAAGATGGTTTTGAGGGAGAAGTTGAAAAGTATCAAGATGGCCAAAGGGGAGGTTTTGATATTTTACCTTACTAGGATCTCTTAGGTGAGAGATGAGCTTGCAGTAGGTGGGGAGGTTGTTCCTAATGCAGAGCTAGTGCGAACAACTATGAATGGGGTTTCAATGCCTTGGGCTGTGTCTGTGGAGGCTTTGGTAGCTAGGGAGAACTTGCTTACATGGGACAGGATATGTGATGTTTTTGTTCAGGAGGAGACTCGGAGGGGTCTTATGCAGAGTACTGCTTTTACTAGTAGGGGGGATGAGGAGAATGCGACTTTGACAACAAAGGGGAAGAAGAAGTTCAAGAAGGGTCCCAAGAAGGGTGGGGCCAAGCTACAGGATGGGCAAAAGAATGATTTGAGCATTGTGAAGTGCTTTGCTTGTCAGAAGATGGGGCACTATGCTGGGTAGTGTCCACAAAAGAAGAAGTAGCAACAGACAACAACTTCGGCAGAGATTGAGGATTTTACAACGAGATTTGAGAGTTTTCTCTTGGCACTGGACATGTTGCTAGAGGGAGAGCATCCATAATCACCAATGCATATGTTGATAGTGAGAGGGAGTATTCCTTGTTGACAGGTCATTCTTTGAGTGCATCCACCACCAACACGTGGTATATTGATAGTGGAGCTTTGCGCCACTTGACAGGTGCTCAAGAGATGTTCTCTGAGCTTTCACAGACATAGATTGATGTGGAGGTAGTGTTGGGAGAGGATACTGTTGTCAGAGTTGGGTGTGGGACCAATATCTTTCAGAGGGAGTCCATGAGTCCCATGACTTTGAGAGATGTACTATATGTACCTTGGCTCAGTTTCCATGATCGAGGATCGAGGTTTTGGGGTGTCCTTCTTAGATGGACATGTGCATGTGTTTCCCAAGACTGCAGGACCATTTGCTTCCTACACCAATGGAGTCAGATGTAGGAAGCTATACAAGCTCTTGTTTTAGCCTCGGCATGCTTTGGCACATAGCAGTGGCAATGAGCTTTGTGCGCTGTGGCATAGGAGGATGGCTCACCTGCATCATCCAACTTTGAGGTTGTTGAGATATATGGTTACAGGTCTGCCAGAGTTCAACACAGAGCATAGTGATGTTTGCAGGGGGTGTGCTTTGGGGAAGTACACCAAGACTGTTTTCATGAGTAGTGACATCAAGAGTTCTTGACTTGATATATTCTGACTTGTGTGGTCCCATGTCAGTTGTTTCTCTGAGAGGATATGTGTATTATGTGACATTCATCGATGACCATTCCAGGAAGACCTGGATTTACTTCCCGAAGAGCAAGAAATCTGAGGAGATCTTGCAGAGGTTCCAAGAGTTCAAAGCTCTTGTGGAGAACCACACATGGAGGAAGATTTAGGCACTTAGATCAGATAACGGGGGTGAGTATACCTCCACGGAGTTCGATGAGTTTTGCAGACATGAGGGCATCAAGAGGCAGTTGACAGTACCATACACTCCAGAGCAGAATGGAGTGGCAGAAAGGAAGAACATATCTACTGTTGGAGTAGCTAGAGCTATGTTACATGAACAGTCACTTTTTTTCTTCCTTTGGGAAGAGGCATATAGTACAACTGTTTATCTTCAAAATAGGAGTCCCCATCGTGCCTTGGGGAACAAGACACTTGAGGAGAGTTTCACAGGGAAGAAGCCTGAGGTGAGTCATTTTCGGATATTTGGTTGCTTGACTTATTCACATGTCCTTTTTGAGAAGAGGACAAAGCTAGAGCTCATAGCAAAGAGAGGCATCTTTGTGGGGTATGATGAGACTTCGAAGGCCTTCTGCGTTTATCTTCCTTGTTAGAGGAAGGTTGTTTTGAGGAGGGAAGTGAGATTTGAGGAGCGAGCCTTCAGGAAGTTTAGAGAGTCAGAGCAGGGAGAGCAGCAGGTTCCCACACCTCAGGTAGTTTCACAAGCACCTTCAGTGCAGTAGACAGGTTCACAGGTTTTTGGGGTTTTTGGACCACACAGTATAGGCATAGGTTCTCCAGTTTCAGTTGTTCAGCCAACAGGATCTTCGGGGACAGGTTTTGGGTCTCAGGTTATAGGTTCACCGTACAGAACTTCAGGTTCACAAGGTTCACCAGTTGTTGGCACTCCAGCCTCTGGTTCATAGGTTACTGGGGTTTCTACCTCTGGTAGTTCATCACATGAGGACAGACCAGTGTGGGAGTAGTCTTCAGGGAAGAAGCAGCCTAAGTGGCTTCAGGACACCTTGAAGGAAGCATAGGAGTTTGGGACTCCCAGGGAGCCAATGCGGGCTATTCAGATGCCAGACAGATTGGGTATGGCATTAGTGGCTAGTTTTCGTGATTCAGAGCCTTCTACTTTTGAGGAGGACTCTCAGCATCATGTTTGGAGAGATGCCATGATGGATGAGTACCATTCCATCATGAAGAACGATGTTTGGGAGATTGTTTCGAGACCTGAGGGGAAGTCAGTGGTGACTTCTTTTTGGCTTTACAATCTAAAACATGTTGCAGATGGTAGTGTGGAGAAGTACAAGGCTCGGTTTGTGGCGCGGGGGTTCTCATAGGTTGAGGGAGTTGATTATGATGAGACTTTTGCACCGGTTGCTCATTATACTTCGATCAGAGCATTGATTTCCATTGCTGCGGAAATGGGTTGGAAGATACATCAGATGGATGTGAAGACCACATTTCTCAATGGAATCATACCGGAGGAGGTTTATGTTGAGCAGCCTCAGGGCTTTGAGATTCATGGGAGAGAGTCTCATGTGTGCTAGCTGAAGAAATCCTTGTATGGGTTGAAGCAAGCTCCTAGAGCTTGGTACTCCACGATTGACTCTTGTAGCGGATGGGTTTTCAAAAGAGTGAGGCAGATCCGAATCTCTATTTCATCATGGTTGGAGATGATCCGCTCATTCTTCTGTTGTATGTGGATGACTTATTTATCACAGGAGGAGAGAGACCTATTGCAGCTTGCAAGAAAGATCTTGCTTCAGAGTACGAGATGACAGACATTGGGTTGATGCACTATTTTTTGGTATTGGAGGTTTGGCAGGAGCCTGGACATATTTTCCTGAGACAGGGAAAGTATGCAATTGATATTTTGAGGAGATTTTAGATGGAGGATTGCAGACCGATGTCTACACCGATGGTCACCAATTGAAAGAAGCTTCATGCTTCTGAGGGATAGTTGGTGGATCCTACACTATATCGTCATCTCATTAGTTCTTTGATGTGTTTGGTTAACTCCAGACCAGATTTGCATTTTGCGGTGAACACTCTTAGTCAGTTCATGCTGGAGCCTAGGAGGGTGCATTGGGTAACCGCAAAACATGTGTTGAGATATCTTGCAGGGACAGTGGAGTATGGTTTGGACTACCAGAGATTGGATGGGATCAGATTGATTGGCTTCATAGATTCAGATTGGGCAGGCAGTGTGGCAGACCAGAAGAGCACTTTCTGATGTTGTTTCAATTTGGGCTCGGCAACAGTGTCGTGGTTCAGTCAGAAGTAAAAGTTTGTTGCTTTGAGTTTTGCAGAGGCCGAGTATATGGCATCCAGTCAGGCTTGTTGCGAGGTGCTGTGGCTTCGCAAGCTAATGGTTGATTTATTTGATCAGGAGCTGAGGCCTACGTTGATTTACTGTGACAATCAGAGTTGCATCCAACTCTCTGAGAATCGAGTATTTCATGACCGGTCAAAGCATATTGAGATCAAGTATCATTTCATTCGAGATTATGTTCAGAGAGGAGCAGCGACATTGCAGTACATTTCCACTGATGAGGAGGTTGTGGATATCCTGACGAAATATCTTGGAAGAGGCAAGTTTATTCACTTCAGAGATAAGTTGGGTGTGGTGAAGAACAACTTCCTCGGTAAGAGGGCGTGTTGAAATTTACCTAGGAATTGTTCCCCTTAATGATTTTTACCTAAGTCACTAGGAAAAGGGGTTTGAGTCACTTGGACTTTATATTAATGACTTGAGATGAGCATTAATGGCACTTTGGGGAAAAGTGCACTTTAAATGAGTTAAATTAATTATTTAAAAAGTGAGTGAAATTAATTATTTTGTGGAGAAACGTGATTTTAATTACAACCACTCTTCTAGACTAATCTAAGCCCTAGTTTAACAAGGTCACATTAAGAAACAAGTATCCTCTACCAAGGATTGGTGATCTCTTTTATCAGTGAAGAGGTTCAAAGGTCCGGAGGTCTTGTCCGCATCGGGCAAGGTATTTTCCAAAATTGACCTAAGATCAGGATACCATAAAGTAAGGATCAAGAATGAAGATATTAGTAAGACAACATTCAGGACAAGGTATGGCCATTACAAATTCACAGTGGTGCCATTTGGTCTAACAAAAGCAGTTGCCTAGATGGCTTTTCATTCATCATAATTTTTTCACCAAAAAATGAAGTTTCCAAGTGAAGAGGCACTTTTGCATTTTGAGAGAGGAGAGCCATTTTCTGAGAAAGAGGAGAAATACCAGCAACAACAATTTTTTCTCTTAGCACACTTTTTGAGGAAAGGACAGCAGCAAGAGAGGGCATGAAAATCAAGGAAATGACAACAACATTTATTGTTGGTCTGTATAGTCTGTACAGTACTAGACTAATCTGAGCCCTAGGATTAGATTGCTTTTCATTCACCATAATTTTTTCACCAAAAGAGAGTTTCTATGTGAAGAGGCACTTTTGCATTTTGAGAGAGGAGAGCCATTTTTTGAGAAAGAGGAGAAAATACGAGCGACAACAATTTTTTCTCTTAGCACACTTTTCGAGGAAAGGACAGTAGTAAGAGAGGGCATGAAAATCAAGGAAAGGATAGCAGCATTTATTGCTGGTCCGTACGGTACGGTTTCAGTACAACATGCACGATTTTCGAGGTAGATTTCTGGGCACAATTTTTGAGATTTTTTTTATAAACTGGGCACGAATTTCGAGGTCCATGCAAATAGTTTATACGTATATTCCGTACAACGGCACAGAAATTGAGGCAAAAAATTGAAAATTTCTGAGTTTGCATTTTATTGTTTGGCACGGAAAACAAGGCAGAAAATTTTCATGCGGTCGAGATAAGTTGTTCTGAAAATTTTTCTGAGTATTGCTGTAATTTATTTTCTTGAAAATAAAAATTTCTCTCACAGGTTTTCCATAGAGGTTGGGGTTTTCCCTGTGTCATTGGACCAAAAATATCGTTTCTGAAATTTCATGGTTGAATGGGTTTATTTGCTGTTAGTGAAAATGTTGTAGAAGCTTTTCTTGTGTTTCTGTCCTATGTTGTTTATGAGAAAAATTTAATTTGCAGCAGTAAACAAATTGGGTTAGGCATTAAACAATGTTTTAAAACGGAGTTGGAAACCGGGTTGGGAAAGTGCTTAAAAATCTACAACATGTTCGTCACATCCACGGAAACCTTGTACATCAATGACTAGTCACAAACACTAACTTTAAAGACATGTTACTTGATATTGATTCAAAGGATGTACAATTGCCACTCAAAAGAACTAGTTTAATCTATACTTTCCAACGAATCAAACAATTTTAATTTCGGACGGATAGTTGAATAGTTGTGGCTTTCTGGACTTTGACAACACTACCAACCCTGACAGAGTGCACATGATTGATCAGGATGCCTGGAATTTATACAAGCTTCCCTATTTATGCAAATGCTGACCTTGCATGATTATATATGCGAACCGGTATTTATCTTATTAAAAGCTGCCCTTTTACTACACATTGTCAATGTTCATAACAATTTCATTTTTTCTCGAGGCACTCCATAACAGAAATACCAACAATAATAGCAGGCTGACTATTTCTTCTTTTGACAGCCATCCCTTTTTTAGTGTTACAATGATTATTATTGAATTATAGATGATGCACACAGTTAAATATACAAGGGATATATTTAGAATAATACTAATTTTTATTAATATGGAAACCATCATACATATTGTTTCAACGCAATTTATTTGTGTGCTAGGTAGTTAAACCACCTAATTCCTTTAATGACTATTATTAAGTTAGATTGCTATGACCTTTATTAGAAATTAACACTAGGTAGGGTGACTTAGTCATTGTGACCTACATCTTTAGAAAGAAGAATAAACGCAACACATTGCTACCATCTTGAACTATTTACTACTGCTACTGTCTTCCAATACATTTGGAACTTGCTACCCCTGATGTATGTTCACATTGAACTTTTGAAGGTAGCATCCATCTTCATATGTATGCTCACATTGAACTTTTGAACTGTTGTATTGTCTCTTCTTCCATTGTTGGCCCATGTTCCAATCCAAAAGAGCCACTTGAATATGAGGAAGGTGCTGTTGAGTGAACCCCTTCTCCTGCTATTCTCTTTTGTTTTTCCATCTGTTGATTTTCTAAGTAGCATCGAGAGCCCTTCTCTTCGGAGAATGGGACCACCTGGTCCGGGACCATGGTGAAGACTCAACCCAGTGTTGAGTGACCATTTTGTTGAATGGTAGATATCTGGTCTGGGACCATGATATAAACCCAGATCTGCCCTTGGTAGACTCAACCTTGTGTTGAGTAGACATCTGGTCTTGGCCCACGATGTAGACCAGTCTGGGACTGGTAGACTCAACTTAGTTCTGAGTAGCCATTCTCTGGGAGAATGAAGACACCGTAAGCCCTAGACTGGCTCCGGGCATGTGTGTGGCACTTTCACCCTTGATCTATGGGCTTGCTGTGCTTCTCAAAGGATTAGCTACCCTTGGTTAAGTTACCTTGGTACCAGATCTAGGTGTCACACAGTGTGTGAGATAAAAGCATTAATAACTCTCTTGGTTTATGATGATGTACTTTTGAAATAAAAAAAAAGGGTACCACAGGGGCACTTGGTAAAAGGCCAAAGTCAAAAGTCAAAGGAAAAAAATAAAAGTACCTTTTTGGTAATAGTGAAAGTGAAATTAGGAAAAGAATAAAAATATTATTATTTTTATCTTTCCTAATCTTGTCCACCTAAAGGGACTTCTTATAAATGTCAAAAGAAAAAAAATAAAAGTACCTTTTTGGTAAAAGTGAAAGTGAAATTAGGAAAATAATAAAAATATTATTATTTTTTCTTAATTAAAGGACTTCTTATAAAAGTCAAAAGAAAAATAAAAGTACCTTTTTTTTGGTAAAAGTGAAAGTGAAATTAGGGAAAGAATAAAAATATTATTATTTTTATTTTTCCTAATCTTGTCCACTTAGAGGTGAACAAAGGTTATAAAAGAAGATCAAGCCTTCTCATTTGTTACACACACTTTTGCTCTCACAGAAGAAGAAGACTATCTTATGTTCAAACCCTTAGCTAGGGTTTTATCAGCAAAGTCCATCTTCAGCATTTTTGCACAACTATCTTCAGCATTTCATTTTTTTGGGCAGATTTCAGCAGTCTAATATTTTCAGGCAATTTTCAGCAGTCTAATATTTTCAGACAGTTTTTAGACAGTTTGATATTTTCGGGCAGTTTTCAGCACGCTGATATTTTTGGGCAGTTTTCAGACAATCTGATATTTTCAGGCAGTTTTCAGCAGGCTGATATTTTCAGGCAGTTTTCAGACAGGCTGATATTTTCGGGCAGTTTTTAGCAGGCTCCTAGTCAAAAGAGAGTCTTAAAGAAGAGGTTACGAACTTTGAAGCTGAACAAAGATGAAAGTGTTGGTTCCTTCTTCACCAAGATCAAATAGGTAAGAGATCAACTCCTTGCTATTGGTGTTACTGTTGATGATGATGATCTTGTACAAACAGTGGTGGATGGTCTTCCAAGCTCTTGGGAAACCTTCATGGCATCCGTCTGTGGACAAGAAAATCATCCAACCTTTGAAAGGCTTTGTCATCATTGCATTCAAGAAGAAGCAAGGAACACTGACAAGGTAATCAAGCAGGATAACCTTGCACTTGCAACAAAGACCAAGAAGTTCAAGAAGCCTTTCCCTCAGCAGAAGAAGGTTTAGAAACCTCATGGTAAGTTTTCAGACATGTCCAAGATTGAATGTTATACTTGTCACAAGTTTGGACATTATGCTAGAGACTGCAGGTAGAACAAGAAGAAACCCAAGAGAAGGTTTCAAGCATCTACTGCAGAGGCAGAGGAAGAAGAAGAAAACCAAGGCTAATAAAACGGATGAGCCTAAAAGAGAGTACTATTTGATTTCTGCTCTAATTGGTTCTTTCTCAGCTTGCTCCACTTCTTGGTTGGTGGACAGTGGTGCCTCCAGGCACATGACAGGTAACTGTGGTACCCTTACCAGTTACAGAAAGAAGAAGTTCACCACTCAGGTAGAACTTGGAGATGACTCCACTTACAAGATTGAAGGAGTTGGCTCAACTTCACTTCAACTTGACTCAGGTACGGTTCTTCATATTGATGATATTCTTTATGTTCCTGGGTTGAAGAATCTTTTATCTGTTGCTGGTTTAGAAGACAAGGGCCACAGAGTCCGCTTTATGGACAAAAAAGGTTTTTTTATGGGCAAAAGACACAGATCTAGACTTAGCAGTTCAGATTGGGGTTCGAGAGGGAGACCTCTACAAGGCCTCCAAAGTTTCCACTCATGCTTTGGTACATCACACAGTTGATCCTTGTGAACTTTGGCACAGAAGGTTTGGACACCTTCACTACACAGCTCTCCCAGGATTGCAGAAGATGGTCACAGGTATCCCAGAAGTTTCTCCAAAGCATGAAGGAATTTGCAAAGGATGTGCTCTAGGTAAGAACACTAAGAAATCCTTTCCCAAAAGCAAGAGTAGATCTAAAGGCATTTTGGATTTGATTCATTCTGACATTTGTGGGCCCATGTCTTCACCCTCCCTGAGTGAGTGTTTATATTATGTCTTGTTTATTGATGACTACTCTTGGAAGTCTTGGATTTACTTCCTTAAGGCCAAGAGTGAAACCTTTGACAAGTTCAAAGAGTTCAAGACATTGATTGAAAATCAGACTGGCAAGCACATCCGTATCTTGAGATCAGATAACGGAGGTGAGTATGAATCTAATGAGTTTGATGATTTTTGTCGAGAAGCAGGAATCAAGAAAGAGCTGACAATGCCTTACAACCCCTAGCAGAATGGGGTTGCAGAAAGGAAGAATTGAACAATCTGTGAGGCTGCTAAAGCCATGATCACTGATCTAGATCTTCCTTTGTCTTTATGGGCTGAAGCTACCGGAACTGCAGTGTACATCCATAATAGAAGCATTCATGCTATCTTGGGTGAGAAGACTCCAGAAGAAGTCTTCACCAAGAAGAAACCTGCAGTTGATCACATGAGGATATTTGGCACTCCTGTGTATGTTCATGTGCCAAAAGAAAAGAGGGCCAAGCTAGAGCCTTCCGGTAAGAAAGGCTTATTTGTTGGGTACAGTGGTTGCTCGAAGGCTTATTGAGTATATATACCTGGACAGAGGTACATTGAGGTTAGCAGAGATGTGATCTTCCATGAAGAAGTGGTGTTTCGTAAAACACTAGAGCTTTCACCGGAAGATGCAATTCCTCCACTTGAGCTTCCAGATTCAGAAATTCAGAGGGAGGAAGAGTTTGATGATCAAACTCCAGATGTTCCTGAGAACATTGAAAGTCCACTAGAAGAACTACTTGAAGTTCCTCCTTCCAAAAGGAGACCTGCTTGGTATCGAGAAACGGTACAAGAAGCCGAGAAGAACCTTCATTGTATGAAGAAGCAGCAAGTAAATAGGTATGGGTTGATGCCATGATTGAAGAGTATAAGTCAATCATGAAGAATGATGTTTGGAAAGTTGTTCCCAGACCTACAGGAAAGTCAGTAGTGACTTCCAGATGGCTTTATAAGATCAAGCAAGCTGCAGATGGCAGTGTGGAGAAGTATAAAGCCAGATTTGTAGCTCGTGGCTTCACTAAAAAAGAAGGCATTGACTATGACGAGACATTTGCACCTGTTGCCAGGTACACTACCATCAAAACTATCATCTCACTTGCTGCATTATTCGGATGGAAGTTACATCAGATGGATGTAAAGACAGCCTTTCTCAATGGTAAGATTGAGGAAGAGGTTTATATTGAACAACTTGAAGGCTTTGTTA
>LPNX011052604.1:71156-231867 GCA_001517045.1 Pseudotsuga menziesii
GTCGACCGAAAAAGTACCTCTGGTTATTGCTTCAGTATGGGATCAACAATGATTTCTTGGTCTAGCAGGAAGCAGGGTTCCATAGCTCAAAGTACAGCTGAGGCAGAGTATATTGCTGCAAGCGATGCCTGCAAGGAAGCAGTTTGGCTCAGAAAGTTGTTATCTGATCTGTTCAAGGGAAAGCTTGGCTTAACGATCATCCGTTGCGATAATCAGAGTTGCATAAAGCTTTCAGAGAATCCAGTGTTTCATGACAGATCGGAACACATTGAAATGAGGTATCATTTCATCAGAGACCTAGTGCAGAGAGGTGCTCTGAAATTGCAGTACATTCGTACAGATGAACAGATTGCAAATATCTTGACCAAGCCTCTAACAGCATCAAAGTTTGTGTACTTTCGTGACAAGCTTGGTATGGCAGAGAATGCCTCTCTAGCTGAGAGGGAGTGTTGATTTTCTGAGCAGCATCGAGAGCCCTTCTCTTCAAAGAATGGGACCACCTCGTCCGGGACCACGGTGAAGACTCAACCCAGTGTTGAGTGACCATTCTGTTGAATGGTAGATATCTGGTCTGGGACCATGATATAAACCTAGATCTGCCCTGGGTAGAGTCAACCTTGTGTTGAGTAGACATCTGGTCCGAGACCACGATGTAGACTAGTCTGGAATTGGTGGACTCAGCTTAGTTTTGAGTAGCCATTCTCTGGGAGAATGAAGACACTGTAAGACCTAGACTAGGTCCGGGCATGTGTGTGGCACTTTGACCCTTGATCTATGGGCTTGGTGTGCTTCTCCAAGGATTAGCCACCCTTGGTTAAGTTACCCTGGTACCAGATTTAGGTGTCACACAATGTGTGAGATAAAAATATTAATAACTCTCTTGGTTTATGATGATGTACTTTCAAAAAAAAAAAAAAGGGTACCATAGGTAATGACCATAGGGGCACTTCGTAAAAGGCCAAAGTCAAAAGTCAAAGGAAAAAAATAAAAGTACCTTTTTGGTAATAGTGAAAGTGAAATTAGGAAAAGAATAAAAATATTATTATTTTTATTTTTCCTAATCTTGTCCACCTAAAAGGACTTTTTATAAAAGTCAAAAGAAAAAAAATAAAAGTACCCTTTTGGTAAAAGTGAAAGTGAAATTAGGAAAATAATAAAAATATTATTATTTTTTCTTAATTGAAGAAGGACTTCTTATAAAAGTCAAAGGAAAAATAAAAGTACATTTTTTGGTAAAAGTGAAAGTGAAATTAGGGAAATAATAAAAATATTATTATTTTTATTTTTCCTAATCTTGCCCACTTAGAGGTGAACAAAGGCTATAAAAGAAGATCAAGCCTTCTCATTTGTTACACACACTTTTGCTCTCACAGGAGAAGAAGACTATCTTATGTTAAAACCCTCAGCTAGGGTTTTATCAGCAAAGTCCATCTTCAGCGTTTTGGCACAGCTATCTTCAGCATTCCATTTTTTTGGGCAATTTTCAGCAGTCTGATATTTTTGGGCAATTTTCAGCAGTCTGATATTTTCAGACAGTTTTCAGACAGTCTGATATTTTCGGGCAGTTTTTAGCACGCTGATATTTTTGGGCAGTTTTCAGACAGTCTGATATTTTCAAGCAGTTTTCAGTAGGCTGATATTTTCAGGCAGTTTTCAGACAGTCTGATATTTTCGGGCAGTTTTCAGCAGGCTGATATTTTCAGGCAGTTTTCAGACAGGCTGATATTTTGAGGCAGTTTACAGCAGTCTGATATTTTCAGGCAGGAAAGAGAAAATCTCAGTTTTTCTGAGAAAGCCCTAAATTGGTAATTTTCTGTAATTCTGGAAATTGTGGGTAAAATTATCAGTTTAATTTTTATTGATGAATTTTACAGTTACTGTGGTCAAAATCCAGATCTGGATTTGAGGAACTTTTTGAAGAATTTCTTAAGCCATCTCATTTACGAGATGAGCTATTAATGCTTTTGGGGTTTTTGTTCTTTGAAGGTTTCCCGAGTGAAAAATATTGTGTCCATGTGTGCTAATGTGCTGAATGTGTTTCTACTACACTGCTGATCTATTTATTTTTATCTGCAAATTTCTAAAGTTTATGCTAATGCTGAAAATTTAACACCATCTGCCCTATTTTCTGTTGTCTTATCCATTTTTTCTTCCATCTCCCCCATTTTGATGTTGTTATTTCCTACAGAAATTTCTGCCATCATTTGTCTATTCACATTTTCCAATTGTTTTTCCAATCCTATTATCTGTTGATTCCATGCTTGCCTCTCTTCTTCATGATTTCTTTCCCATTCTTTTTACCACTTGTCCCATTTTCTCATATACAGTTATCCCACATTCTGCCTGCCTTCCCATCTTGAAAGAGTATTAACTGAGACGTTTTGAGTGATAATTCAACAAAGTACCATGTCCATGGGGGAGTTTAAAGCTTCACCTCCACCACCATCTGTCTCAATACTTGTCTTGGGTTCTTCAATGCATTGCTAATTACTCTGGCTTGTGATTTATAACTCAAGGGTGTTGGCAAGTTGTCAATGCCCCTCACTTCCCCCTCCTCCCCCATTTTTCATTAATTTTCCTTTGGTTATGGTTGTGGCTATATTGGCTTGACTGTCTGCTTGGGCCTTGAGCTTTCTTAACACCTGATAATACCATATTTTTTTAAAACTATGAGCTAAAATTTGCATTCTTTGAACAAGCCTGCACATATGGGATTTGCTTCCTTTGAACAAGCCAGTACAGATAGGCATCCTTTGGAGTTGAGTTTTGATACATATGGCTTATAAGTTATTAATAATTATTACAAGCTGAATTTTCACTGACTCTGATTTGTTTGACCTCCAACTCTTTTGAAAATCACCAGACCTTGATAGAGAGCCGGGATCTGTGCTTGGTTGTTTGTTGCTTTGCCTAAACCCCATGCAAAGGCAAGGTTTTGTATTCCTTCGGGATCAACTATGACCCCCCTGTTTCTGCCACCCCTAATTTCCCAGCAGGGAGGATTAATGATAATTGAAGTAGCTCTATTTGATTAGATTAGATTCAATGTGTCAGATTTAGAATGAAATCATGATACAAGGATTTAATGTCATAACAGAGAGGTTATTACATCATTCTTGCACATATTCAAAGTTGTTTTTCGTGCCGATTATCTAAATCACTTGAGATTTTACTGATTCTGTCCACTTCTATTTTCCGTTGGCACATTTATAAACATTTACGAGTAATTAAACATAAGTCAATATTATTTTTCAGTTAAGGGTACATATATTTATCAAATTTGCAATCAGAACAGTAAATCTGTAGGAGAAATGCCATACATCGTATGCATCTGGAAAATGTCTGCCAATGTGTTACGCTGTAAAATGTTAGAGTATATTTGCTAATGTATTATCAATTATAGCAAATAACAGCAGATTAGGAATTGAATACTACTTCTTCTTAGATCATATGAATCAGCTGTGGATTGTACACCCTTCTATTGACAATATAGTTCATATGTTGATTGATAACTGCAGCCTTGTTATGTTAAAGATGAAATAAGTTAGTAAGAGTTTTAAAACTTGAAGAAATGATAATATGTCAATCACCATAAGAGAAACAGAAAATATGTCAGTTTGCTAATTAAGTTAACTGTAAAAATTAAATATTTCTCTTTCTCAACATCAATCTGTTAAGCTCCTCAATATTTTCTTAGTTTGTGTCATCGTGCCCTGATATTATGCTTAAGATGGGCATTGAGCTTGTTCCTCCACTGCTGTTTTATGTATAGGCCACATTGGGTTTGTGACTTTGGTTGAAAGATGTTCTTTATAAATCTTTACGAGCCCCCCACCCCACTCCCCTGAATAATCTTTGCGTGATTTCTTGAAAACTTAAGTGCAGTATTTGATCTCTGTTGTGATTTCCTTTTCTACTCTTCATAGTTAGGCACTGTGACATATTCCTGTATTATTTTAGATGAGATGTTCTGTTTTTTTGCTATCCTCTTATTCATGTTTTCTATATTTTAGCTCCCTACCTTATGCCATTTTACTCATCGTTTGCATTCCAAGTGTTCCATATGGAACTAATTTCTTACTGGTATTGGAATGGATTATGCAGTCCCGAGGCGTGTGCTGCAATCCTCTATAAGTCAGCTAAAGCTGCTCCCAAGGTATCTTGTTAGTATAATTCATTCTATGTTCTCTTTTGGTGAAATGAGAACAAAGTGTTAGTTCTTCTTCTGGTCTTATTCATATGCTTCTTATACAGGCAGCAGAGAAACTGAGAATTACAGCCCAAGAACTACGGAAATTTAAGATTACTGATGAAGTTATTCCTGTAAGTTTATCTTGCCCTAGTATGAACAATATTTTTGCTAGTACTTGGCTGTTACTTTTGCTAGTACATATTATTAATCAGGAAAAGATACCTATGTCTATTTGAGAGTACAAGGGTCATTTTGTTAGCTACTAGTTGATCAAGTTATATTTTGTCTTGTACTCAGAAAATAAGACTTGTTGCTGCAATCTTGGATTTGATCTTTAATATTCTAAAATGATAATATAGCAATATACCTTATTATTATGTGGGGGTTGAGTTATGGAGGTTATCACGCAGTCCTATTCAGGAGTCCTTAGTTAAGTGGACAATTGTGTACATGTTCCTCTATGTTTGTTTGGATTTGTGGCATGCCCCCTTTCCCTGCAACATCTTCATTGTGGTTTGCTACTTCTGCCCTACTTCATCATATTATTCTCTACATAGGGACTTTGGTGGGGTCCCTTGGACATGTATGTTAATATTGTCCATTACTTGGCATAGGGAGAGGTCATCCTTCTAGGGGACTCATATTAGACTCTTAGGAGTTAGTTAAGATTGTGAAAGTTACAAACGGTAGGTGACTGTTGTCCTTATGTTCTCAACTAAACAAGCAAGTTATTTAATTGCAGAAAATTAACTTCTTCACATAGCAACAATCACACAGATAGCTGGAAAGTAAAATAGTGCAAGCATAAATAATTACACACATGCACAGGGATTTTCTTCTTCAACTCAGGTTATCATTAACTTAATCAAAGCTCACAAACCAACCTCCACAACTGCTAAAAACCAGCAGCTGCATGGTAAACAAAAATCACTCCAACCAGGGGTGCTTTCCCTGCCGAAGCAAAGTAAGCCTGCACATAAAGCAAGTAATTGATTTCAATGTATCTCAGTTTCAACCCATATTAGAAAAAGGTTGAATGGAGAATTTCCATCAGCATTGGTTCTGTCTATTACAAAACGGCTAATGGAATCAAAATTTATTTTAAGGTAACAAGTAATTTTATTCCTTAAAATAAATGAACTCCACCCAATCAGATTATAAAAGTTAAAATCTTAATATCATCAACTTAAATTAGTGGAAGGGACAAAGTACCTGTTGTGTTATACTTGCTTTTGTTCTTCATTTCTTCCCATCGTACCAACTCCTCCGCCAGGGTAGACGGTGTTCAAAATGGAAAATATTCATGCAGGACATCAGGCCAAATAAATGAGTTACTTAGATTTAAACAGTTGTTGAAAGGTAATTTTTTTCCAAGTTTGATAGATTTGCAAAAAATTATTATGTTGAAAGGAAAAATGGGCTCAATGTAAGGGTTATATAGGAAAAAAATGGGGCCAATATCTAGTTTCTTAAATGCTAGAACTTAACAAAACTCTACTTCAGTCTTCAACTAAACTTATATAAATAATAACTTTAGAAAACTGAGTAAAAACCCTTACTTATAGTTCGTGAGGGTAGTGTCATTCTAGGAGTTTGGTCTATGGCTTTGTCATCTTAGCACCAAATCTGAATCTATGATGTTTTTTTGTTTAACCCATGAAAGGATCATGGTCATGCCAAATTTCTGGGTCAACAAGGCATTTGCAAGCAGGAAATTACTTCTCTTTCTCCGTGGGGTTGCTTGTAAGTAACAAACCAGATTTACACATAACCCAGAAGACAGAACCAGTAAACCCAATTCAATAATACATAAACAGATATTTAATAATGAAATAATCTGTGTTACCGGATCCACCACCCCAGTGTGTAGGATCCACAGATCCACGAATCTGATACATATCTGGATCGGATTTGCCTCGGATCTACCATGGAAACATACGCCCTGCAGAAGGAAATGTATCCTGGTCCCATGAAACGGATCCTGTGAAAAATAAAAAATTTCCTGAAATTTTCAAATGGATCCTGTGAAAACTTAAACAATTCCTGAAATTTTCAATTGGATCCTGCAACTTCCAGTGCTTCTATGACCCTAAAAACCTAATGGCTAAAAGCGTAAACCCATTTCCTGCTCAAGGTCTGATCTATCCTTATGTCAAGATATGCTCTTGAACTCTGATATATCAATATCAAGGCCTGCAGCCCTGCCCCCAACGTTTTTATTTGAGATATCTGTATGGTCAAGGTCTGATCTACCTTTATGTACTTTGTTGTTGCTCACTTCACCTACACTGTTTTGTAGTCTTGCCATAGCGTTCAAGAAAACCACTTTATTCCCTGCTGATAGGGACATGTGGATGTGGCTCACAAAAACACTATTACGGCCTGCTTCAAGTTCATGCTGAAACGGAGTTTAAAATTATCAATATCAAAACTTATCAAATTATCAGTTATGGTACATGAACTCTCTTTTTTAGCAATAACTTATAGTTCTACTTGTGTTTCTTAAATAGTTTTGTTTCTTCATTCTATTTTTCTATTTATTATAAAAATATTTTTATATTTGTTTGTACTTGCCATTTCCCTGCTGTATCTGGATCCTGGGTTTTAAAAAATCTAACGAATCTGTATCCAGGTCTGGATCTGGATCCGAATCTATCCTGGTAACTTAGGAAATAATAATCTAATAGATGAATGAATGATGAATATGAAATAGGATAGCGTGCTTCTCAAGGCATCTTTGAAAATCCAGTCTCAACATTATTTGAATACTAAGATGTTTTTTGCGAGTAGTGATTCTATCTAATTTTATGTCTATTTTCTATTCCAAGTTCAGTATGAATTAATCTACTTATTTCTCTCATATTTTCTTCAAATGCTTATAAAGCAGGCACTGAAATTGTTGATTCTGCATCTTGAGATTAGACCATTCTCTAACATGAATGTTGATATGCGCAGGAACCTCTTGGGGGTGCGCATATGGACCCGTTTGAGGCTTCAAAACAAATAAAGAACACAGTCATGAAGCACATGCATGTAAGGAGAGGTTTCCTTCAAAAAATCCAAGTTTCATCTCTTTTATGTTATTCATAACAATGTCTATTTATGTTATTTCATAACAATGTCTATGTCACCAGGAACTGCTACAAATGAGCCCTGATGAGGTGCAGCGGGATCGGCTTGCTAAGTTCCGTGCTATTGGTCTCTGGCAAGAGAGTGAAGTTGATGTTCATAGAAAACGTAACATGAAGAAGGCGGATGCACCTATCCCAGAGCCATCAACCATTGCGGCTCCTTCACTGCAGACATTAGAATCAAGTCTAAATTATGAGCCTGAAAACATGAAAGAGGATGATGTAGATTTTAAGGTACACCTGTCAAGCTCAAGTGTTAGGACAGAGAACATAAAAAGGGATGGTCCAAAAGTTGACAAAACAGATGAGGAAACGAGGAGCACTGTTAATGCATCATCTAATCACAATTTGATTTAGGATTAGATAAGTTTTAGAATCCAGTGGGCTTTCTGCATTAATAGGAAGTTTGTTTATTTTATTGGCCAACGTTAATTCAGTAACGCATTCTTGGTAGTAGTTTAATGAATAAAGAATTGAAGTAAGATATGTCCATGACATTGTTCTACTTTGCTGTATATGATACGTTACAGAAATGTAGCCTGTTTTCTGTTTGCAACAGTTACACCTACAAACGTGAGTTCAGAAAAGGGCTTGAGCTCAGATAATTTAGAGCTCAAACCTGTCCTTTTCAAAGCATTATAATGTTTTCATTTTTGGGTAAATATTGGTTTGATCATTCAAGAGGTATTACAGGTGTCTTAAGCAAATTTTACTATTATTCTTGACTAATTTAAACGTTGGTTCAAATATAAGTGCCATAACTCCCTTATATTTCTGTAATTTATGAACTGGGCAGCGATCTGGTAGGTTATAATTAAATGTGCATTAATTATAGTGGAGGTGATCTAAATTCTAGGGCACTTCAGTAATTCTATGCTATAAGAATTTCTAGTTTTTAAATGAGATGAAACCATTCTGCATAAGTTAAACTAGTTGTGTATGAACAAGTGCAGTATTTGCGTGTCAATTAGATAGTAAGTAGTACTCATGTTGAACTGCTTTCAAGCAGCTAAATATAAGCCGTAGATGCTAACATATGGATGTTTGGACAGCATTAACCTTTAGCAGACCAGCATTAAATTTGGACTTCGACAAAAAGAAAAAATGCTGTCATGAAACACATGCATGTAAGTAGTGGGTTCCTTGAGTAAATGAGAGTTTCATGTTGCTTTAAATATGTTTCATAACAGTGTCTTTGTCATCAGGACCTGCTGAGAATAAGTCCCAGTCAGGTGCATCGGATGGCTAAGTATTGTGCTATTGTTTGTAGACAACAAGGGAAACTTATGCTTATAGAAAATGTAGCATGAAGAAGCAGGATGCAGTTGTTGTGATGCATTTCCAAAGCGAACAAGAAAGGCAGTTCTTCACAGCAGACTATAGGATCAATCTGAAATGATGGGACTGAAAACTTGAAAGTTGTTATTAATTTCAAGTCACAACCACCAAGTGTCAAGACACAAAATAAAAAGGTACGGTCCAAATTTTGACAAAACAGACAAGGAAATGGGGATCGCTGTTAATTTTAAATTCTTCAGCTCATCAGAATTTGATTTAGGTTAGATAGCTTTATAATCTAGCTTTTGCAACAAGAAGTGTATGCAATATATTTGCCAAAGTTATTTCATTGACACATTCTTGGTTATAGTTAACAAATTAAACTTTGAATGAAGAAATGTCCTTGACACTGTTCTTCTTTGATGTATACGATAAGTTCATAGAGAACATGGCCAGCTATTCCTTTTTGTAAAAGCTCCAGCTGCAAACATGAGTTTAGAGTTGGGAATAATTTAAGCTAGTGCCAATAGTACTTGTGCTGAAGTGTGCTCAGGCAACTAACCATTTAGCCATAGATGCTGACATATGGCTGTTTGTAGTATGTACAGCATTAAATTTTAATAAGCTGATAAAAACCATATGATATCACATTAGCAGTTCGAAGATTGACAAGATATGTTCATTGAAGTGTAACCTAAATTTATATGTATTTTGGTTAGGATGTCGTGGGACTTGAATGTGAAGGCCTTGTACATGGATCCTAGCTTCATTCAGAAATAAACACCTCAGTTTAACAAGTTTATTCAAGTAAAATATGGGCAAAAGTTAATTTGAAAGTCGTACTTATAAATAATTGTTAGTAATGAGAAAACTTTGTTGAAGCAAAACAAAGTTGGTGGTTGGTAAGAAACCCTGTGAAAACATGCCTCAGGAAAACTTGAAAAACTTACATTGAAGAAGTCTGACACCAATTAGGGTTCATCTTTCATTAGTTCAGAAAATGTGTCCTATTCCCGATACAACGTACCGCATTTAGTGGCAATGTGTCTTATTCCTGATACAATGCACCATATTTAGTAGCAATGTTTCTTATCCAGTTTGGTCCTTGTCCAGATTTAGTGGCCATCTTTCTTATTGACATTGGATCTTATCTTTATAGATTTTCAATCTTGTCTTTCTCAACCAACAATGTTGGTTCAAGAGTCTCAATGTGCAATTTTGTTTCTTCTAGGATGGGGTTCAAATTTACTCAGATTGTAAGGTCTACACCATTGACAATAGCATCGGCCAAAGTTATGTAGAAAACAGCGCGAGTGTTAGAACAGTGTTGGTATTTTGTAGCAATGTTTCTTATTCAGTTTCTTATTTAGTAGCATTGCTAGTAGCATTTAGTGGCAATGTTTCTTATTCCTGATACAATGTACCACAATTAGTAGCAATGTTTCTTATCCAGTTTGGTTCTTGTCCAGATTTAGTGGCCATCTTTCTTATTGACATTGGCTCTTATCTTTATAGATTTTCAATCTCGTCTTTCTCAACCAACAATACTGTTCAAGTGTCTCAATGTGCATTTTTGTTTCTTCTAGGATGGGGTTCAAAATTACTCAGATTGTAAGGTCTACACCATTGTTGGTCTACACCATTTAAGGGTTAATGCTGTCCAAATATAAGCCGTAGATGCTCTACATCTTCCAATGGTTAATGTTTACGGAATATGTAATCATTGTAGGGTTAATGTTTACGGAAGATGTAATCATTCATGTAAACCCTTGAAAGGATCAATGTAAACCTTGAGGAATTTTATATAAGAAAAGAATTAAAATAAAATTATTTTTTATTTTTTTTATTTTCCCCCAAGGTAAGTCGGCCCCAGTCAGTTAGACAAGTCGGCCCAGTTAAGGTTAAATGTCAGTTTTGTAAAGTGTATAAATAGAGAGGTTGGACGCCTCATTTGGACACAATTCAATAAGAAAGCCTCCTATTGAAGGAGAAGTTCTCTCCAGCAGGAGAAGCAGTGTTTTCCTGGGGTTTTCTATTAGAGAGATATTCTTCTTTCTCTCTCTCTTCTTGTACTCTGTTCTTGGAATTGAGCATCTCTATATGGAGGTTGCTGGGTTTTCTCCCGATTGCGTTTCCCAGGATAAACTCTTGTGTTCTTTATTTCTGTGCTTTGTCTTTCTTCTAGAGATCCTATTGTTCATTTGCAATAAAGTTATACTGTTATAATCTTGTAAAAATCTAACATTCCGGATACAACGTATGGCATTTAGTGGCAATGTTCCTTATTCCTGATACAATGTACCACACTTCGTAGCAATGTTTCTTATCCAGTTTGGTTCTTGTCCAGATTTAGTGGCCATCTTTCTTATTGACATTGGCTCTTATCTTTATAGATTTTCAATCTCGTCTTTCTCAACCAACAATGCTGGTTCAAGAGTCTCAATGTGCATTTTTGTTTCTTCTAGGATAGGGTTCAAATTTACTCAGATTGTAAGGTCTACACCATTGACAATAGCATCAGCAAAAGTTTTGTAGAAAACGAGTGTTAGAACAGTGTTGGTATTGAGCTTTTATTTTCATGTGCTCAATAGTTTAAAAGGTACACACGGTTCCCATTGGCTTGAAGGCTACTGAATCAAATGAAGTTGGACAGTGTTAATGTCAATATGTATTTCTTTTTCAGTAGTTGCTCTTGTTCTTCCTTTCCAAACCCGTTTTGGGACTATTTTAGGGATTGAACAATCCCTTCCGTTCTTCCAAGTGTGTAAAGCCATTACACCGAGATTCCTTATAAAAACGTGAGTTGGGAGCTGATTATTTTGTTTGTTACGTTTCACTTGCAAAAATTGTTGTGTATCCAAGTCTGAGGTTCCCTATTTTGTTAATTGGATAATCTACCTCACCAATATGGATTGCTCGTAAATATTTCTCACAAGGTTTATTATCTTTATTGGCAAAGAATTTATATTTATTTTGGTAAATAGGGATTTGGTTTCCAGTGTTATAAAAACATTGGAATCTTCCGAAGTAAATTTCAAGAGAAAATGAGATAGCTCATGCGTGTGCAGTGCTAATCGAATTCCCTCTAGAATTTGAGGGAAACACCGATAACGAGAATTTGAAGGAAACACTAATAAAACTTGTATTTGTTGTAAACATAATAAATAAGGTTTTAAAATGAACTTAACAAAAAAGTTTTTAAAATGGAAAAGTGATCAAATTGAAACAGCAGGAAGAAATGTTTCGAATGCACAAGCAAGATTCAATATTGATTGTTTTCTAGTATTAAATTATTATAAATTCCAAACTCAGTTAGAATCCCTTGTAATACTCAGCCAATTCTTGAGCTCTTATATACTATTAAATCAGCGGGCCTGTGTGTTTCAGTGATTCATATTCAAATTCCCGAGCTGTTACACCTTTGATTGAATCCATGGATATCCCTATCTCAGCGATTTGTTTGAAAGTAATGATTAATAAGTGAGTTACTATATTTAGATGGATGTCAATCTGTGAGGTCAATTTTGCAACATCATCCTATTGATCTTGGTTATGGTGCTAGGATCGAATACGCCTTTCTATTTTACATATGCATACGTGATGATTTTTTTCTCTCTTTTTAATTCTTTGAAAACAGAGCTGAAGGGCGATTAATTAGGGCCAGGGCTACTGGATAGGGTGTGTATGTGATTTTGTGATGATTTTTTTAGAGCTTATTATTGGCCTTGGACGATCGGTTAGGGTCAGGGCTATTAGATAGGAGTGTGTATGTGATGATTTATTATTGGCCTCATTGATCGATGGAAATATTTCGTTAAACTTGAATTTTTGGATGGCACCCATCTTGACATTTTTGGATGCTTAACTATAAGCCGGAAGGGTGTGTTAAAGATTAGAGTTAGGTTAGGATTTGGCATAAAAAATATACTTTAATGCATAACATAATTAAAAACAAGGTCAGATTCAGAATAGTGCTGCTGCAATAAATTCGAACATAATTTTCATCTTTTTTAACTTTCACATTCCACGGGTCATTTCTTTTAACTTTCACACTCCACTGGTCACTACGTTAAAGTTGGTCCTTGAGGTGATTTACCAAATGCCATGTACAATGACAATATTATAACCGATGAAACAAAACAATAACAATGTACAGGAAATAATAGCAGTACTAAACAAAGAACAATAACAATACTAATCTAGAATTGTTTTGGATCAGCCTTATGCTCAAATATTTTTTAAATTTTGATCTCGTCACCAAAGGGACAAGTCACCTGGATGAACTGATGGCGTACCTTGAGAGAGAGCTTAAGAGGTTTATAGTAGTAAGGGTATAGACCTCAAATTCTTAATCAACATAAAGATAAACTTCAATCTTTTATCCAAACTTCATCAACACTTCTTAAGAAGGCAAATACACCTTCACAAGGAACAACCTAGCCAAGTCACTGCCCAACAGAAAAAAAATCACACCAGTAGAGAAAACACACTATCATGCTAGCAGAGAAATCACAGTAGCAGAGAAATCACAGTCACAACAACAGGGAAAACACAATCCTAGCAGCAGGGAAAATACAATCACGACAACAGGGAAAACAAGTCATGGCCCAAAGAAAACATAGTCACATAGCTAACAGAGAAGACACAGTCATGCCAACAGAGAGACAGTCAGTCACACCAATAGAGAGACATACAATCATGCCAATAGGGAAGACACAATCACGCCTAACAGGGAAGACACATTCACAACCAACATAGAGGATACAGTCGTGCAATAGGAAAGACACATTCGCGGACAACAGAGAGGATACAATCACACTCAACAAGGAAGACACATTCATGACCAACATAGAGGATATAGTCATGCCCAACAAGGAAGACACATTCACGGCCAACAAAGAGGACACGGTCACGCCCATCAGGGAAGACACGTTCACGACCAACATAGAGGATACAGTCATGCTAGCAAAAAAAGACAGTCACGACTCAATCCAAGTGCAACAAGTACCCTAGACGTCAATCAAACAACAACAAGCTCTAAAGGCAGACAAGGAATCAAATCAAGATACACTCAAGAATGAAGTTGGGTATTTAATTTATAATCTTTATAACCTTTCTAGAAAGGTCACTTAGGCAACCCCTAAGTTTTAGGAATGTTACCAATAAAAACATAAATAAAATTAGGTTGACTTAGAGAGGGTACCATAGGTCCAATGGTCTTACAAAATAAAAACCATAAAGTTAAGTTGACTTAGGATAGGGTATCGATGGTCCAAAAATAAAAACCATAAAATACAAGTCCTCATACCAAGGTACACACAATAAGGGGCCTGCTAGGACCAAGTAAAAAGATAAAAGACAATAAGTCAACCAAAAGGGGTTACAATAAGAAGATAAGGCAACCCTCATACCCATAAGACCAAGGTGTACCATAAAGATGGATAACCAACCCCTTTTACCCATAGGACTATGATATTTTCTTTCTCTCAAGGTACATTGTTTCATATATTTTATCATCACTTGTATTCTGAGAAGATTCAAACTAGATGATGTGATCCTTTGGTCCTCAATATTGCTCCTAAGGGTTAGGTGCTAGTCACATTATCAAGGGGTGGCCAATTCCTTGAGAAACAACCTAGTTTTAGACCAAGAAGTCTCTTTCTCAACCCGCAGGATTTGCTTGGACATTGTGTCCAAGAAATTGTCTGGTCCCAGACCAGAATACCTTAGAGACATATAGGGGCCCTAACCATATGTTATGGACTTTGCCATGACATCAACCTGGTTGGTCACAGACCAAGAACAATAGGAGACTATTGGGGGCCCTACGGTACCTTCTAGGGACTTACTCTGCCCTAGTTAACTGACTAGGGTACCATCCTTCCTGAGAATGGGTCTCGTAGCTGTACTAACTTTAACAAGGTGATGCCTGATTCTATGCAATTTATTTCATTAGTCTCCATTTATAAATTACAAGCCCTTGAGGTGATGCTTGCAATTTACTCCAATAGTCTATATGCATTAACTACAAGCCCTTGAGGTGATCCTTGATTCTTTGCAATTTATTCCCTAGAGGTGATGCTTGAATCTATAAAATTTATTCCATTAGTCTCCATGTATTAATGACTTGTTCTATGTGTGTAGTTCCATGAATAATATTTCATATGTAGTACTTCCCAATGCTTAATAAAGAGTTAAAGAATTAAGGTAGCCCTAAATGGATGGTTTGTAAAGTTTGTAAAGCATATTTCAAGTTATCGAAAGCATATTTGAAGGCTTTGCAAACGAGGTAGCAAGCTAAGGAGGCTTGAATGTAGAGACAAACTTCATGGTTAATTATATTTGAGCTAGAGGACTACTGGGGTGGATGATCTTCCCGAGAGTTCTTGGTTGCTCGTTGGAAGAGATGATTGATTTTATGTGATTGATATTGTTAATTTCAATCTTATTTCTTCTTCATGTTAACATCACCCTATGCAATAAGTGCTAAGTATTACAGAGGTAAGAAAATCAAAATAAACCTTTCAAACTAATTTTATAAATATAACAAACACATTTTTTTTGAAACATTCTTATCTTTAAAGAACAATCCACATATAACTTTTTTTTGGCTGCTTTAAAAATCTTTCCAATCATATATATAAAATACACACAATGCTCACGCACACATGAAAATCTTCACTTAGTATAATCCACAAGGAGTGTCTGAAATGCAGAAGTGAACTAGCTCTCATGGAAGGCACAGGAAGTCAAATTGAATTTTGATGGATGTGGCAAGGATAAATCCTGATTTGCTAAGTGTGGTGGTCCTTTAGGAATATGGACACATCACTCTTATTTATATTCCTCGGCTCCCATCGAAGGCAGAGGAAGTCAAATTGAATTTTGATGAATTGAATTTTGATGGATGTGGTAAGAGGAGATCCTGATTTGGTATTTATATTCCTCAGCTCCCATCGAAGGCAGAGGAAGTCAAATTAAATTTTGATGAATTCGATAAGAGGAAATCCCAGAGGAAGTCAAATTAAATTTTGATGAATTCGATAAGAGGAAATCCCAATTTGGTATGTGTAGGAGTCCTTGAGGTACAAGGACGAAGTACTTTTATTTGTATTCCTTAAGTTCATTAACATGGCCGTTGACAAGTAGAGGCAAAAGCCTCGAATCTTATCATGTAAATGATGGGTCTTTTATGACAGGTGTAAACGACAGGTCTTATGACAGAGGTGGATGGGTATTTCAAGCTCAGAGAGTCTAAACAAAAAGGAGAAGTGTATTGATTCGTTTATTAAACCAAAAATGGGTTGGATAAATTACATTTTAAAGAAAATTAGCATATATATAAATATATACACCAGCGGGCAGTGAGAAGGTCGCTGACTAGATAGCAAACTGAGTAGATAAATCAAGAAAAGGGAGAACAAAGGATGCTTAAAGGTGGGAGGATAATGTAATTCCCTTACCCCTCTTGTTAAATCATATTTTCCTTTAGATGACGTGCCATCATTTTCCTTTAAGGCACGTGAATCAAGGTTAGGCCATTATCGATTTAGATGAGTGTCCTTTGATATTTTGTTGGTATTGATGTGAAAGATGGTAAACCGATGGTATAAGCTCACAGGGTTCATTCCGTCTGAATCTATCCTTCGTCTCACTGTCTTTTTGAGTGTGAGTGATGATTTGAATAAACTTGTTGTGGATCAGGGCATTTGATATACAAGGAGCTGTGGCTAACAGAAGGTGAACTTCAGTGTTTCTGGAACATAAAACACTAATCCAAATAACTAGGAATAACACAAGGAAAGGGAAACTCTATAACATTATTCGGTGTCATTAATTAAAAGAGAACTATTGTAAATTCGGACTTGATTAAAGACTTGCAAAGGTGTCGTGTCCATAATTTTCATTGCTAATTGTGATGTGAGACAAAGGTTTCACCAATGAAGCCTAGATAAAATTTAGTAAGATTTTTTGGTAGTTTCGTGGTGGCTATACACGACAATTTTTGGTCCCTTAATGTCTAGGTCAATTAGAGGCGAGAGAACATGTATCAAAAGTCCCTTGGGCTCTAGGTCAATTAGAGCCTAGATATTTTTTTTGGCTATACAAGACCATTTTCTTTTGCTGTATCGTCTTTTGCTGTATCGTGGAAATTGATTGATGTCCATATTTGTACGTGAAACTTCACTATTCTTTCTTTTCAGAGAAGTGTATTTTTCTTAATTAATCAATATTTGTTTTTAATACATTTCTCAAATTAATAAATCATTTTTGATTATTAACTTTTGAAACTTTTAAATTAAATAGTTTTCTTTTAATTATTAAAGACAATACTATAATGTAACAACTTACTTATATTTAATTTATTTGTAACTTATATTTATTTACATGTAAACTTTAAGCTTAATTTTTTACATATTGAGTAAAAATTTACATCTCAAGAAATTAAATTTCTCTGTTTGGGTTTAAGATTGACTAATATTGGTTTTAATTTCACGAGAGAACATGAAATTTTTAATTACTTCTTATTTTTGATAAGTTATGAGTTGACATGATTTTTTTTTTTGAGAATGTTATATTACATAATGGAACATGACATTACTCTTGGTGCCAAAAAACACAATTGATAGGTTATTATCACTAGCACAACCACTTAACTTGTGGTCGTTGAACATCAACAGGTCACAAGTTAAGTGTCACGAACAAGTTACTTGTTCTTCATGTGTAGTTGCATGAACTCTCCCCCCATTAGCTACGCGTTATTCACGGATTAGCTACCAATTATTTTTATATTTTTTTTTTATAGAATTGTTTATTTCGAATTTGGAATGATTGCCATAAAATCATTCTGGACATTGCAGTTGGCTCATCCTCGTGTAATCTAGGAAAATCGTAGGCACTAGTTCACCTCAAATTCTTAGATATAAGCACGTATTGATGTAATGTAATGATACATTTTCTTAAGAAACTACATGAGTTTGTTTTTTTTAAACAAAACATTAAATCATATTTTAATTTTTTTTAAACGAAACACTAAATAATACTTTGAATTTTTTAAAACAAACAACTAAATAATATTTTGTTTTTTGTTTTAAAAAACAAACCAATAAGTTATATTTTAAGAAAATTGTGTGAATTTTACATGAAAAACAAAAACTTAGACAACATGCAAGGGAGTAGGGAGTATTTTTTTTAGAGAAAACTAAATCTATAGTTAAATTCTGACAAATAGTACCAAAGATGCATAATTAAAGCATACACATTAAAAGTACAATGTACGCTTCACTGTAAAGTAGTATGTGTAGCATGTGCATAAAATAAAACATTTAAGGTGGGGGATATGTGCTTGACTGGAAACCAATGCAAAGCAAGATAAAGGTCATTATGATTTAACTATATGAATGCAGGACCAACAAAATCATACTACCAATATTACCAAGCATGAGACAAATGACAATGAGAATCAACTTGAAAAATCGAAACCATCTACCAATGTTACAAACCATGTGACAAATGCCAATGGGAATCAACTTGAAAAACAGTAGTTGCCATCCCATGATTAGAAAACATGAATTTGTATAACCTTATCATGGGCAAGGAAAAAGGTTTGACACATTAATACACTATTTCTAAGAGCGAGCCTTAAAATTGATGGGTGGATCCACAAAGCCATTATAAAAAATAATGCACTTGATGGGGATCCACAAATCCATTATAAAAAATAATGCAATTCATGCATGGCCATGAAAAAAATAGGAAAAAAAACCTTAAAATATTTTCTAGGTTAACATAAATAAAATGAAAATAATAAAGAAAAATAAATACATAAAAAATCCCCGTTAAAATGAAAAAAAAATAAAAATAAAAGCATAAAATATCTTCTAGGTAAACATAAATAAAATGAGAATAATAAAGAAAAATAAACACATAAAAAATCCTCTATGTTAACATAAATTTTAATGTAAAGTCGAGCACCAACTAACATACCTATTCGTGTAAAATAAATTCTAATGTAAAGTTGAGCACCCACTACCATACCAATTCGTATAAAATTCAGTCATATATGTGAAAGACTCCTAACCCTTAACAACCCTTCTCAACCCCTTAACACGAGGATTGGGAAACCATAGGTTTTGTGAAAAAAGATCTCAGGTTCTCTTCTCAACCCCTAAGAACCATCTACATACCTACAATCCTCCATACAAGAAGTGATATTAATGTTTGGGACATCCTATTTACCTTTTCTAGCTCCACACAAAAAGTCCTACAAGATGCACAGGGGCGAGAGGGAGCTAGCACATGTTCTCTTCACTCATAATCCATCCAAAATTCTACACTTATATTTTTGAAATTTTTTTGGAAAGGTAAGACGATTAATTTTTTTTTTGTTTTTGTTTTTTTTTCCAAAGGAAAAACGCGTAATTTCACTAAAAAAGTAACAAATTTACATTCTGCAGAAGGTCTTCAGACCTTTCCTTTTGTTGCTTAGCAGGCATTTGATTTTTTTACATATGTAAATATCATGCATTTTCCAAAAAGAGTTGATTATAATCCATCTATAGATTTCATATCTGAAATGACATCTTTGTCTCGCTTATGTTCTGGAAAAAAAGTTCATCCAAAAGGAATTTCTGCTTCCTATTTATTTATGATAATTGGTCTTCAGAGAGAGCTGATACATCACAAGTCCCATCTTCGCTTAGGTACCACAAAATGATCATCCAAAAATAATTTTCTTTCTGTTCATCAAAATTTATTTTCTTGTTGGTTCATGTTGATTCATGTTGATGTTTCTAGACCATCGATGAAGGGCCTGTGGTAGTATTCAAAAAAAGTCTCGTTCTGATGTTCTGTTATCAGGTAATGATCGTGAGTGATGCTTAGTCCCTTTTTGGAGAGTTGATTTGCATCCACGTTCCTTTCCCTGTAAACATGGTGACATGAGTAGGCGTCAAAACCTTCCAATTGTCACATAATTTCTTCTAAAATTATTAGAAGATAGACATTTTGGGAGCTTTGAACTTTGTTTACCTAATTTACCACATTCATAGGTCTCCGAATATATGAATAGTTTTGCAAATTTTTTCAAAAGAAAAACAAATTAAAATCCCGAGAGCAGTAAGTTATGTGTAATTATTTGTTCGAGTTCCCCAAACCCATTTATATGTGAAAATAATGTGTTAGAAAGATAAAGGGTGGCTCCACCTCCACATTGCTGATTTTGGGTGGCTCCATCAAAAAAGGCCCATGGGTTACTTTTGTGTATTTGTTCCAATGTTATGTTTATGATTGTAGGGGCGTCTTTTTGCTGTGGGAAATATGAAAGAATGTCCAAACTGGTGGTTGCAGTGATCTCCGGGATCGAGGGAAGATTATGAAAAATTGCTTTGTTTTGAGCAATCTAGATTCCCCAGGTTGTGATAATTGGGAGGGCTTGAAGGTTAAATGTGTCTGTCGAGGAGAGCCATTTTTTCCATGCTTCCTACACAGTAGCTCCAGTCCATTCTACTGGGAAATTTATTCTTTTCCATAGTTCTTCCCATGTGAGGATTGCATATGGACAAGTGACGAAGAGATGAGTTGTTGTTTCATTGTTTTGTTTACAAAGTATGCACCATTCTAGTCCTGCAATGTTTCATTTTTGTAGTCTTTCCCAAATTGGAACTTTGTTTTCCATCATCCACCACATGAACAACTTTGATTTTTTTGGGCATTTTGATTTCCATAGACTTTTCCACCACCATTTGTTTTCATCTATATGTGTGACTGTAGACAGTCGTTTGTAACCTAATTTTGGGGTGTAGATGTTAAATTTTCATATGCTTAGCTAAGACATCAGTATTTCATTTCATTTTCATCACAAAAGCATATAAACAGGATCACTGAAAGATAGACAAGCACAACCATAAAAAATGAACACAAAGATTTATCCTGGGAAAACCCTAAAGGGAAAAACCCAGCAAAAGCTTCCTCAATATAGATGCCCAAAAAGATAAAAGATAAAACCAACAAGGAGATCAAAGCCTGATCCTCCTCCTTCTCCAGCTACTTCTCTTCTCCACTAATGCGCTACACAAGTGAGAGTGTGTGTGTCTCAAATGAGGAGCACTACACCTCTATTTATATTCATCCGTTCACTTAAGTTAACTCATTTGACATGTAGGCTCGAGTTAAATCATGTAGGCTCGAGTTACACATGTAGGCTCAAGTAACCACACTGGGGTGCTGATGACCCACCTTTACAATTAGAGGGGACTACCTCATGACTCTTATTAGTTATTCCGATTAGGAGCATCGGGGTACAATGCAATACAAGTGGTTCTCCCGGTAGGACCATCAGGGAGCACAAAAAGATACATATAGAATATTCTTCGAAGTTACAATATTTCAACAGTAGAATCCATTGGCTGCAAGATCCTAGATGATTTTGTTTGGCGTGTTTGTGAGTCAGACGCTATGAAAGCTGTGTTTATTGGAGGATGCATCACTCCATTTTTTCTTGTTTCTTCAACTAGTTACAGAAGGTCTAGGCCGATTGTGTCATAGAGGGATAGAAAGAACTCAACAGTCCACCCATCTGACCCCAGGCTCTTATCCTTCTTAAAGTTGTGCAGTGTTCCTTTTAACTCTTCTTTCGTTATTTGCTCCATCAGAGTCTGATTATCCTCATGGTTAGCGAATCTTGGAAAAGATTGGGAGAGTCTTAATATCTCAACGAGAGTCTGCATTGAATAGGGTTTTGAAGTGATTGACTCCCAGTTTTGACAACCCTTCAAAAGAAGTGATCTCCTCATTTTTCTCATTCTTAGGCCCCATATTGTATTTTGACTCTTTCTTGCCTTAGCAAAAGCTTGGAAGAATTTTTTGTTTTCATCTCCGCTTTCCAGCCATATTGCTGTTCTTTTTAGGCGCCATACTTCCTCTTGTTCTTTTAGTAGTTTTCTTTTCTTTGATTCCAATCTACCCAATATATTTATGGATTCAAGGGTATGATATCCACCCCCATCTGAATCTTGGATATGAAGAATTTTTTATTCAACCTGTTTTAGTTCATGTTCATCTTTTTCCTTCTTCTTGACTGCCTAGCTTTTTACTTTCTTCTTAATTTGTGAGAGATTTTGGCAGAAGTGTGTAGTTGCAAAACTGCGTCCTTCCGGGTTGTATGGTTACAAATTGTATTTTATAATTTGTAGAATTTCTTCCTCTTTTAGCGAGGCCACACAAAATTTAAAATACTGGCTTTTCATCACCCAGTATTTCTAGGAAGATTGGGTAGTGGTCTAAATCTCCCCCTTGAGTCGAACCATTGTCTGATTTTGGTATTCTGTTCGATCAAGTTCTCCACAATTAAGAACCTATTGAGTCTTTTTGCAATTTTGCTCTCCCATGTTCTTTTGTTTGTTTAGGTGGTTTGAGCTTGGTTGATGTTAAGTCAATAAGACGGTTCTCCCTTATCTTTTGTTCAAAACAATAATCTAATGGGTCGGTTCTATCCCTGAGCCCCTAGATTTTGTATGTCCCTAGGGTGAAATTTAAATCCCTACCTACAATGACATTCTTAGAGTTTGTGAAGGATTTTTGCAACAAAGAGTTCCAGAAGGATGGTATTTTTTCATAAGTCCTGTAGATGTTTAGAAAAACGAGTGGGGTGTTTAGATATGCTGAGTGGATTTCTAGGTTGAGACTTGATTCAAATCCCAATAGTTCTGAAGTTTTGCCTTCCTTGTGTTCCAACCAATTGCCAGGCCTCCTGAATGTCCTCTTGCATCTTGGCCTATGAATTCCATATGCTTGAAGATGTTCATCAAAAAGCTTGTAATTAAATCTTCATGGCCTAGGGTTTCTTGGAGGAGCAAAATATTAGGTTTATGCAGTTGCACTAGCCTTTTTAGAGAATTTTTTTTGAGGGACTTGCTAAACCCCTACAGTTTAGGGAGAGGATCTTCATTTGGACACCCCCTTTGGGGATTTTTTTTCTCTAAGTGCCCCTTCTATGGTTTTTTGTTTTCCATCTGCAAGTTCTATCAGAGCACAATGTTGTGTTGAGGATAAATTTGTGGGTTTCCCCCTTCCTTTTGGTTTGGTGTTTGGAGGAGGCTTTTTTCCAAGTCCGAGAGTTAGGTCTTGAGTTTTTGTTTGAGCCAGAATATCTCTGATTTGGAGGTGGAAGCGGATGGGTCCAGAGTCCAAGGAATATGCAAAAGAAGCTTATGTGGGGCGGTCCAAAGTCTTCTTTGAAGGGTGTATTGGGGGAGAGGGTGTATTTTTCATCTATCTTAAAAAAATTATTTATATATGATTTTTTATTAAATAATTCTATAGATTAAAAACTAATATTTATATTAAATAATTCTATAGATTAAAAACTAATATTTATATTAAATAATTCTACATACATTAAGGGAAGGAGACGTAAGAAGATTAAATTATATATATATAATTTTTTTTTGGAAAAAGATGCTCAATATATTTAAATTCAAAACTAATATTTTTATTAAATACTCTCTCTCTCTCTCTCTCTCTCTCTCTCTCTCTCTCTCTCTCTATATATATATATATATATATATATATATATATATATATATATTATAAAGTCTTTCCTTAAAAAAAATGTTTTATTTATTTATTTATGGTCGGCTGGATACTATTTTTTGGAATTATTTTTGTAACAATTCAAGCACAATATATCATACTTTATGTTATTAAATATATTTAGAATTGGTAAAATGCTTTATTATTTAACTTGTTCCTTGTCAAGTTGAAAATGTTGATAGTTGTATCAGTAGATAGTTGCCTACGACCCCCTAGTTTATCAGCTATGACTGAAAGAATGCTTATACACCCTATTTACCAGCTACTCCTGGAAGGAGGCTACGATCCCTTGCAGGAAAATAGCTTGCCCTAGCACCACCCTACCACCCTTATATGATAATTTGATCTCTAACTATTTTGCATCAATCGATTTGTCAATTGAATGTGTAGAGATACTTATTTGAAGGTTTAAACCATTGTTTATATACCCTCAAAAAAATATTTGCATTCAATAGTCACCTATCTTCACCGTGACTCTTCACAAACAAATAAAATAATTCGAAATTACTTCTCTGTTTATCATTTTTAACTCTGTTTAATTTATCAGTCACGACCTTTCGTAGTTTATTTTCTGCAACAAACCTTTCTGCATTTCCCTTTCCGTAATTTGTGGGAACTCATTCCTTCCACAATTGTGGGTTGCATATTGTGGATGTGCATTTTGACTCTTCTCCAAAATTTCTTCCGCAATTATCTTTCAGCAACGACCTTTTCACAATTGGAAACTTCTTCCTTCTGCAATTGTGGATTGGGGGTAAGCATTTCGACTTTTCTCAAAAATTGCTTCTGCAATTATCTTTCCACAATGACCTTTCCGCAACCAAAAACTTCTTCCTTCCGCAATTATAGACTGCAGATTGCGGGTAAGCATTTCAAATTTTCTAGAGAATTGTTCCGCAATTATATTTCCATAATCAGAAACTTCTTCCTTTCGTAATTTGTGGACTGCAGATTGCAGCTTCCTGCCGCACTGCGGATTGCGGATGTGCCTCCCAACTTTTTCGAAATGGGCTTCCGAAAATATCTTTTTCGCAACTCTTGTGAAGCGTCGATCGCTTTGCAGAATCCCCTCGTCTGTTGATCAGTTATCAAAAAAGGAACTTCACTTTGGTACTCCAGAATGTTATCTTCCATGCACATTGTCTTTGCATATTCTTTCACTTCCGTCGATCTATTTTCTTGATACGATCCTATCCGTACAACCTTTGCTAAATAAACTGACTGCAACTCTACGACTCTGCGTTGATTGATCAGAGGATTGATCAATCAATCTCAATCAAACTTCTCTTGACTTGATCCCCTCGTTGGATCCTTTCATGTATCTTTCCATCCTTATCACATATGCTATCGCTTTCCTTGCCATCGCCTATATCTTTGCCATTACCAAACTCTTTTGACATCAATGACAATTCTTTCCAACATTATCCTCCTTTGGCATTGATGGAAATATCTAAACATTCTCCTATGACAACAATGACAAAGGTTCTCTTATGACAGCTCCCCCTGTCAACATATGTCCCTCTGATATTTCGTCGTTTTTTTCATCATCAGTTTGACTCATATAACATTGCTCTACATTTTCAAGAATATACATATTGCTTGAAGTTCTCACAGCAGTTCCAACAAGTTTTCCTGAATCTTTTCTTCTGATTTCACACTTCTTGGAATCAAATATACATATGTGTCCTTGATCACACGTTTGGCTCACACTCAAAAGATTAGGTTTTAAGTTCTTTAAAAGCATGACATTTTCAGCTTTCATTTTGTCTCTAATAGCCATTGTACCTTTCTCGATTATTTTAGAGGATAGATTATCTCCAAAGGTGACTTTTCCTTTTTGCGTCCTTTTTTAGGCTTAGGAACTTAGTTGGGTCACCTGTCATGTGTTTTGAGAATCCACTGTCCATATGCCATAGATTTTGTTTTTCTATAGCACAGAGCTACTGAACATTCCACATCATCCTTCTCCTTCCAAGCCATCATTTCTTCTTTTCCTTGAGATTCTGAGGCGTCATCCATAGGAATTACTAGTTTACACTTTCTAGCAATGTGTCCATGACTACCACATTTGTAGCATTCTGTACTATGACTATGTAGAGAAGAAAAATAATTGTAGTTTCTTCCTTTCAGGTTGTTTATAGTAATGTTTTCCTTATAGAAATAAGTATGTGATGTAATCCCTTTCTCCACAGGAGCCTTTAGTTTACAATTTCTAGCTATATGTCCAAAATTGTTACAGGTATAACAATTTCCCCAAAAGAGTTACTGATGCCTACTTGTCATTGGTCTTCTCGACATCATTTTTGTTTTTTGTAAGAGGACCAGATTTCTCACTTTCTTCCATTTTAATTGGGGTCTTGAGTGCAACATCATAACTTCTTTTGTTTCCATCTTGGTTTGTGGAAGATGAATATTTTGGATTCTTTTCTTTGACAAATCCTAATCCATATTTATTGCTTGATGGTCTTTGGACACATAGGATTTCATCTAAAGTCCTTGATTTGTTTTCAAACTTTGATTTGATAGATTCTTCATCCAATTTATTTCTAAGGTGCGTAATATATTCTTCAAGCCTTGCAAATTCTTGTATTCTATTTTTGAGCTAATGTTCTAGATTGTTTTCAACCCTTTTGAATTCTAGAAACAGATTTTTTAAGTCAACAATCATTCTTTTTGCATCATTATTTTTCTCTTCAAATTCTATCATGTGGATTTTTGATTTTTTGTACATCCTTTTATACTTCTCTAATTATTCACGAGCATTTATAATTTTTTCTTCAAGATCTACCACATATTCTATTTCTTCTTCAAGGATTTCGTTCTCTAATCCCATGAATAGGATTTCAACATCTTCACTTATTTCATCATCTTCACAGTCTTCTTTGGAATAGAGGTTTTTCTTATTTTTTTGAAATTTCTTCTTGTAAAATTTCTTATGACAACAAGGTTCTTCGTCATCACTATCCTCTTGTTTTGGGTAAGGACATTTTTTGGAAAAATGTCCAATCCTTCCACAGTTAAAACATTTCAATGGAAACTTCCCTTTGTACTTTCCAGTGCCTTTCTCAAGTTTCTTGATGAAGAGAGATTCCTCATCATCTAGGTCCTCAAATTGTATTTTAAAGGCTGCTTCTTTCTTTGATGATCCATCTTTCCCTGTTCTCATCTCATAGGCAGTGAAGATCCCATGTAGTTCATCAATAGTCATGATTTTAAGATCATCTCCTTATTCCAGGGCGGACCACTTTGAGTCATATTTCATTGGCAGGGTTCTTAGTACCTTGTCGACTACGTCTTTCTCTTTTATTACTCCTCAAATGCCTCTAATAGAATTAACAATTTCATCTACTCTTAGAATATATTCTGCAATATTCTCTTCCTCTTTCATTTTTAGGTTTTCGAACTGTCCTCTGTAGGTCTGAAGTTTGGATTCCTTGAATTTGGGCGCTCCTTCACAGACACATTGTAGTTTTTCCCAGACATGTTTGGATGTTTTGCATTGCATGAATTTTCCACACACTGAATGTGTTAACCCACTCAAAATTGCATTTAGAGCTTTTGCATTGGCCTCATATTGGCTTAGTTCTCCTTAGTCTATAGGTACGCCATCTGGTACTTTATATTCTATTTCAACACACCTCCAAAATTTGTAATCAGGAGCCATTAGATGACACTTCATTCTTACACTCTAGTATGCATAATTATCTCCAATAAATAAAGGGGGCCTATTGGTGGCTAATCCTTGTTGATCCATAGTGATAGGATCTTCCTTCTAGTGATTAAGCTGTAGTGAAGGATCCTGCTTTGATACCAATTGTTGGAATATTGGACAATACTAAGAGGGGGGGGGGGGGGGAATCAATATNAATGCAAAATTATATTTTACAAATAGTTTTTTCCTGCTACTACAGACAATGATGGTACTACACCCTATTTTACCAACGACTACTGGAAGGAGGCTACAACCCCTTAGTTTATCATCTACTACTGAAATGATGCTTCTACACCTTATTTACCAGCTACTAATGGAAGGATTCTATGACCCCCTTGTAGGAAAATAGCTTGCCCTAGCACCACCCTACCGACCTTATGATAATTTTATCTCTGACTGTTCTACATCAATCGATCTGTCAGTTGAATGTGCAGAGACACTTATTTGAAGGTTTAAACCATTGTTTATATACCTTCAAACATATCTCTTCATTCAATAGTCACCTATATTCATTGTGACTCTTCACAGACAAATAAACTAATTCGAAATTACTTCTCTGTTTATCGTTTTTAACTCTCTTTAATTTGTTAGTCCCGACCTTCCGCAGTTTCTTTTCCGCAACAACCTTTCCGTAACAATCTCTCCACAACAGACCTTTCCGCATTGTCCTTTCTGCATTTCCCTTTTTGTAATTTAAGGGAACTCATTCCTTCCACAATTGCGGGTTGCGGATGTGCATTTTGAATCTTCTCGAAAATTTATTTTGCAATTATATTTCCATAACAACCTTTGTGTAGTCAGAAACTTCTTCCTTCCGCAATTGCAGGTTGTAGATTGCGGGTAAGCATTTCAACTTTTCTAAAATTTTTTGCTACCGCAATTATATTTCTGTAACAACCTTTATGCAATTGGAAACTTCTTCCTTCCACAATTGCGGATTGGGCTTCCACAAATCTCTTTCTGCAACTCCTGTGAACTGTCGATCGCTTTACGTAATCCTCCTCGTTCATTGATCAGTTATCAAACATGAAACTTCACTTTGGCACTCTGGAATGTTATCTTCCACACATATTTACTTTGCAAATTCTTTGCTTGTCATCAATCTATTTTCTTGATATGATCCTAGCCGTCCAACCTCTACTAAATAAGCTGATTACAACTCCACGACTCTGCGTTGATTGATCAATCAAGCTCAATCGAACTTCACCTGACTTGATCCCCTCTTTGGATGCTTTCATGTGTATTTCCATCCTTATCATATATGCCATCGCTTATACCTTTGTCATTACCGAACTCTTTTGACATCAATGACAATTCTTTCCAACACATTTTTCTAAGGCCTTCATTCAAGGGTTTCATGCATAGATTTTGAATCCAACAAAGAATGAATAGACATGTATTCTTCTTATGATTTACATGTTTCAAAATTATTGCATTTTTTTTGATTGGTGATTATGATGAGGTTTACAAAACTAGGGGTTTTACATGGAGTAGTTTCTAGTAAGAAAAACAAATAATCTTGTGAGTTCTTTGAAATCTAGACCTTAAATAATGCACTAACATTAGCACCTACACACATATTATATAGCCGACGATGCTTACAGATTTAATATTTAATACTTTTTCCAAAACTGATCATGAGTTATCCAACACCTTGGGTGCAAGGAATGTTCCGATGCTTTTATTGCTTCATATTTTGAAATTGTGTAGTGGGAGACATTAAAACTTGTTATGCAGGAACATGAAGAATTTTAAAAAATGGATTTGGTATTGTCATGTCGAAAAATTGGTGTGCATTTCCAAATTGGTAGTCAAAGTTATGAATTACAATAGTCTAGAGCATGTAATATGTTCTCCTATTTGATTTTCTTTCACTTACTCATCTCGACAACATTGTTTTATTTGGAAAAAAAATATCATCGATTTATTGGTTGGTCTAATAAAAGTTGATAGTTAGGTTAAGAGATGATGGTGAAGCTACGTTTTCTATTGGACAGGAAGGTTGTCCACTAGGGTTTGAAACATTTGTCACCATGGAGGAACTAGTAAACTATGGTGAAGGGGATATGCCTATGCTTGCACATATCAAGAGCTTGTGGACATTTGGGGTAAATCCAAAATAGTACTTGAGATGATGTCAAAAAATTTGGTAGTGGAGAGTCAAATTGAGCAATAGGTCCATGGAGACGAGGAAGAATGACTAGACAGTAAGGCTATGTGTGGAGATTTCTAGGAAGGATCCAACATGAGAGATTCTTAAAGGCACAAATATTGTTTTTATCAGAAGTATTGGGACACTTATTTCCTTTTTAGCTTCTTGTTTGACCTCATTTTTAGAAAAAACAATGTAGCTATTGGTGGACCACAAACAAAGTTTTTGCATTTCAAGGAACTAGGAAGATCTATAAGTAAGGAATATATGGATATGGAAGAGGACTTGAATATGAAATTAATCGAGGTCCAAGGGAAGGAGGCTCTATGGAATATAAAAATGAAGTTTATTTAGTAACAAATTGATTGAGTAAAGATGGTTGTGGGCTTGGGATGTGTATATGTTAGAACTAGAAGTTATGATGGAAATGGATGTTGTGGGAAGATTTTATGGGTAAAATGGTTAGGAGCGAGAATTTAAAATAGAATTCCAATTAAATTCTAGGATATATACTCACCTTTCATGTTTTGGTTCTTGGATGGCTGTGTTTCATTGTGAAAGAAAAATAGGATGCGTTATAGGTGTTGGAAAAATAATGGTAGTGGGGACCTTCAGACTTTGTCTCAAACAATCTCAGTCAAGTTTTGACATCAGAAGAGAGCCAAATTATGTACAAAAGGTGTGAATTTTCTTTTACCAAGGCTCCACCTATAAATATGGCATGGTAAAATCATGGAAATGATGGGAAATATATTGGGAGATTTATCACTTACAACGACGGGTCACATGAAATATGAACACAAAATACGACGGAATATATGTTTGATTTTCGACATCAAGCTGTCGACAATTTGACAATCCTCTCCTTTTATAAACATTGGTTGATTTTGATCGGATCTCCAACAACAATATGGTCTCGTCATATATCCGACATGCCATTGTCGCATATCCAAAAACAAATCTATTAATATACATGTCGAATATGCGACACATACATGTTGGATATCTGACCACATACACGTCTGATATCCAAACCCCAATACTTTACAGAAGGTCGGATATTCGATCACATGTCCATCGGATATTTGACACATACACCAACAAAAAAAGAGAAAGACCGATGACATTTGCTGTCGGTGGTATGTCACGATCGTCAGAATCATAGGAAAGTTCATCGGATATCTGACCACATAATTGTTGGATATTTGACACATATACCAAAAAAAAGGAGAAAGAATGATGACATTTTTCGTCGGTGTTGTTGAATACTCATCAGATATCGTGGGAAGAGCCATCGGATATCCGGCCATGATCGAGAATTAAAAAAAAATACTAGTTCTATGTTGATTTTACTACACAAGAAACTATTCAGGTGTCACAATTTGAAGACATTCTAAGTAGCCCCACCTCCTTCAATTTTTTGTGTAAGCAGAGAAAGAACTTCTCAAGCCATGGAAAATTTTGAAATGACAGTGGAAACTTAGGATCCATTGAAGGTTCAGGCTCAAGCTAGGCAATATGCCATGGAAATGTAGAGTCACAAAATGATTGCAAAAACCATAGACTACCCATAAAGAAAATGAAATGCCAAAGCATCGAGGTCATAAGTAATCTAATGATCATGACTGATCCATATGATTTTACTTAAAAGTAGAGACCAAAAACAAATAACAATAGAGTAAGGTGGGCCATTTCAAATTTTAATAAAAAACATGTTGAAACTAAGGCTACAAATAAATTTACCAAAATCTGAAGTATTGAATCCCGGCTCAAAAAGATGAATACAAGTATCTAACCAACATATGGCAGAAGCTCCACCCCAAGACTGTGAATAAGTAATGGAACAAATCAAGGGAAACAAAATGATCAGGAAAAAATGCAATTGGAAGGCCTAGATAATCCATCACAATAACATCTCAAATTCATTGACCAAGAAATCCAACTTTCAATGAAATAATGCAAAGGGTACATGCCTACATTCTCCAAATTCAAACCAAATGAATAGTTAGATCATTCCTTAGAGCTCCCAATAGCAAGCGAATCCTTACATATTAGCCAAAAGAAATAGTCTTAAAAGACACAACGAAATTTAAACATTTTTGTTACCATGACCAAGATGGGAAGTCTTTATAGTTGGAATCCTCTCCAGATTCTCTATTTGGATGGAAAGAACTCATGCATGGTACCTCACAACTACATCGTATTACAAATATTATTAGCACAATGAAAAATGATGATAAGAGATAGAACAAATATTCCAAAACTGTAAATACTACATTATTTTGCTAACAAACTCGTGAATTAAAAAAATCACCAATTCATTTATTGCCTTAGCTTGTAGAAAAAAATAGATGAATCTTAACCAATGTAATAAATTTTGTTCATCCTAGTTCCATTATAAATAATAAATTCAAAGATTACATTCTAGCATTGTACCTGTTGCAACAAGTATAGTAAGGTCTTCACTCAATGAATTATCCATAAATGTACCAAAACTAGAACTAAAACCCTCCCAAAACCTAGAATGACGCAATTTTACATTTGGAATAAATTGGGCAAGGACCCATGCCTCATGTGAACTTCCTAATCTCTTGAATACAAGTGATTTAGACTATGAGCACCCTAAATTCTCTTGTTATTGGTTTGCATATTCTCTCTATCACACTTATGGATTCTCCCTATAGTAGTGCACCCATAAATCATCTCTAATACACTTATTAGGTTGTAATGTTGTGCTACCCTAACATTGTTTTTCTCCTTGTTTATTACATGAATCAGGGTTTGTTGGTTGGTTCAATTTCATCCTTGTGGTCTCTTACGAACCTCAACATGGTATACAAGAGAGTGTGGGAATACCTTACTCATTTTTCTATTGGTTTATGACCACAACTAGGGTTTATGTCCTAGCTGCAACCATAGTGATTATTGACCTACTATTGTGTTGATTCAATGGACATTGATAGAATTATCTTATTAATTTTATCTTTTTTCATCCATTGCTACATGCCCATGGTTAATTGTTAAACATTGAATTGATTAGTGATAGTATTGTTGATGCTTAATTTCATTTGATTTTACCCTTTCTCAAACTATCATAAGTATTCCATGTCTCAATTGCCCTACCTATTTGATTTTGAACATCATCTTGCCTTAATTCATTTGCGAGTTCATTACATCATTTGTATCTCAAAGATGCATTTGTCTTGAGTCTTTGTACTTGTATTTATGCAAGCAAGGAAGGAACCAGGGTTTTGGGGGAAAAAAATTAGAGAATACTTGAAGTGTTAATGTTTGAGTCCTTTTGTGAGATGGAGGTAGATCCTAGGGCATGTGACAAAGAAACCCTGGAGGATACTTGGAGCTCTTTGCTTAGAGATATTGTGTGAGGAATGTTTAGTTAAATACCAAAATTGGACTTGATGGTGTTGGTGCTAGCTTGTTGTCGAGCCTTTGGTGTGACTAGAGAGCATGGTGGGTAGTCAGACACACAGAGCACCAAGGAAGCTTGCATATTGACATGCGCTCTAGCACTATCATGAATATACAAGGACATTTTGACAATTGTAGGGAAAGAGATAAGATGTGCAGAGATATGTAGGATCCACTATGTCTTGCAAATGAAAATGGCTATTGAACATAAATAGGTTTATTGAACTTGATTTCAATGACTTCTATATGAAAATATCACTATCTAAGAATTGATTTCTCATGTACAAATTGTTGGTGCTTACTTTCATTTGATTTTACCTTTTCTCAAATTGTCATAAGTAAGCCAGAAATGGATAATTCCTTACCTTGTCAGAGGCTTGTAAACTAGTTTGAAAAAAGAAAAATAGTATATGTTCTAATTTAACAGTTACATATAATACCATCACTAGTATGAGTTGTCCTAATATCCATAACATTTTCAATGAAATATTCCAAAGACGATGATTACAGAAAAATATGGACAACTAGTACAATATGACATACCTATAGAGAAAGGGATGTCGGTTTCAAAAGTTGTACAACATCACGCTGATCATTAAGTTTTGTAAGTTGTATAGTGACCCAGTCAAACAGGTCTTTATGACCATTTGTGCCAAGCTTGACACCCCCCATGGATGAATCTATATATGGAACCTGCCGCACACCATGTCAATATATATTATATATGTTCACATGAATATACTCTTGTCCATAAGGAAAAGTGTTACTTTAAATAGCATACCAGTGTATCGAGTTGTATTGATGCTTCTTATGCTTACATCTTAGGCAGTAGAAGTTTTGTATATCCTGCACCAAATACGAGTAATCATGGGAAATTAAGATAAAACAATAATTGGAAAAGATAAAAAACTAACAATCCATTTACAAGAAGTGGTGGCATCTTGAAATTACCCCTACTTGTGCTTTTGTTAAACTTAGAGATTTTTAGTTTAATCCTCTCCAAATTCTTTATTTGGATGGAAAGACCTCATGTAGGGTCCCTCACAACTACATCATATTACAAATATTATTAGTACCATGAAAAATGATGATAATAGATAGAAAATATATTCCAAAATTGTAAAGACTACATTATTTTGCTAACAAACTCGTGAATTAGAAAACATCACCAATTCATTTATTGCCTTATCTTGTAGAAAAAATTAGATGAAATCTAACATATGTAATAATTTTTGTTTCATACTAGTTCCATTATAAATAAGAAATGTAAATATTACATTATAGCATTGTACATGTTGCAACATGTATATTAAGGTTTTCACTCAATGAATTATCCAGAAATGTACCATAACTAGAACTAAAAATCTCCCAAATCCTAGAATGATGCAATTTTACATTTGGCATAAATTGGCCAAGGACCCATGCCTCATGTGAACTTCCTAATCTCTTGAATACAAGTGATTTAGACTATGAGAACCTTAAACTCTCTAGCACACTTATGGATTCTCCCTATAGTACTACACCCATAAATCTTCTCTAATACACTTCTTAGGTTGCAATGTTGTGCTACCCTAACATTGTTTTTATCCTTGTTTATTATAGGAATTAGCATTTTTTGGTTGGTTCAATTTCATCCTTGCGGTATATTATGAACCTTAACATGGTATACAAGAGAGTGTGAGAATCCATTACTCATTTCTCTATTGGTTTATGCCCATAACTATGGTTTATTTCCTAGCTGCAAACCTAGGGTTTATTGACTTACTATAGCATTGATTCAATGGACATTGATAAAATTATCTTATCAATCTTATCTTTTGTCATCCATAGCTACATGCCCATGGTTTATTGTTAAACATTAAAATGATTAGTGATATTCTTGTTGATGCTTAATTTCATTTGATTTTATCCTTTCTCAAACTATCATAAGTATTCCATGTCTCGATTTCCTTACCTATTTGATTTTGAACATCATCTTGCCTTAATCCATTTGCGAGTTCATTACATCATTTGTATCTCGAAGATGCATTTGTCTTGAGTCTTTGTACTTGTATTTGTGCAAGAAAGGAAGGAATCAGGGTTTTTTGGGAAAAAAATTAAATGATACTTGAAGTGTTGATCTTTGAGTCCTTTTGTGAGATGGAGGTAGATCCTAGGGAATGTGACAAAGAAATCCTAGAGGATACTTGGAGCCCTTTTCTTAGAGTGTGTGAGGCATGCTTAGTGAAATAACAAAATTGGACTTGATGGTGTTGGTTCTAGCTTGTTGTAGAGCCTTTGGTGTGGCTAGAGAGCATGGTGGGTAGTCAGACATGCAGACCACCAAGGAAGGTTACGGGTTGACAGGATCTCTAGCACTGCCATGAATATACAAGGAAATTCTGACAATCGTCGGGCAAGATATAAGATGTGCATAGATATATAGGATCCACTATGTCTTGCAAATGAAAATGGATCTTGAACATAAATAGGTTTGTGGAACTTGATTTCAACGACTTCTATCTAACATTATCACTATGTAAGAATTTCTTTCTTATGTCTATATTGTCGGTGCTTACTTTCATTTGATTTTACCTTTTCTCAAACTGTCATAAGTAAGTGAGAAATGTATAATCCCTTACCTTGTTAGAGGCTTGGAAACTAGTCTGAAAAAAGAAAAATAGTATGTGTTCTAATTTAACAACTATAGATAATACCATCACTTGTATGAATTGTCCTAATATCCATAGAATTTTCAATGAAATATTCCAAAGACAATTATTACAGAAAAATATGGACAACTAGTACAAATGTCATACCTGTAGAGCAAGGGATGTCGGTTTCAAAAGTTGTACAACATCATGTTGATCATTAAGTTTTGTAAGTTGTATAGTGACCTCGTCAAACAAGTTTTGATGACCATTTGTGCCAAGCTTGACACCCCCCAACGATGAAGCTATATATGGGACCTTCCACAAACCATGTCAATATATATTATATATGTTCACATGAATATACTCATTCCATAAGACAACGTGTTACTTTAAACAACATACCATTTTATCAACTTGTACTGATGCTTCTTATGCTTACATATTAGGAAGTATAAGTTTTGTATAAACTGCACCAAATACGAGTAATCATGGAAAATCAAGATAATAAAAAGAATTGGAAAAGCTCAAAAACTTGCATCCTGTTTACAAGAAGTGGTGGCATCTTGAACTTACCCTTACTTGTGCTTTTGTTAAACCTAGAGATTTATAGTTGGAATCCTCTCCAGATTCTCTATTTGGATGGAAATACCTCATGCAGGGTCCCTCACAACTACATAATATTTTTAGTACAAATACTACGCAATTTTACATTTGGCATAAATTGGGCAAGGACCCATGCCTCATGTGAACTTCCTAATCTCTTGAATACAAGTGATTTAGACTATGAGCACCCTAAACTATCTTGTTATTGGTTTTCATCTTCTCTCTAGCACACTTATGGATTCTCCCTATAGTATTGCACCCATATATAATCTCTAATACACTTCTTGGGTTGTAATGTTGTGCTTCCTAACATTGTTTTTCTCCTTGTTTATTACAGGAATTACGGTTTGTTGGTTGGTTCAATTTCATCCTTGCAGTCTCTGACGCACCTCAACACGGTATACGAGAAAGTGTGGGAATCCCTTACTTATTTCTCTATTGGTTTATGCCCACAACTAGTGTTTATGTCCTAGCTGCAACCGTAGGGTTTATTGACCTACTGTTGTGTTGATTCAATGGACATTGATAAAATTATCTTATAAATATGATCTTTTGTCATCCATAGCTACATGCCCATGGTTTATTGTTAAACATTGAATTGATTAGTGATATTCTTGTTGATGCTTAATTTAAATTGATTTTACCCTTTCTCAAACTATCATAAGTATTCCATGTCTCAATTTCCTTACCTATTTGATTTTGAACATGATCTTTCCTTAAGCCATTTGCGAGTTCATTACATCATTTGTATCTCGAAGATGCATTTATATTGAGTCTTTGTACTTGTATTTATGCAAGTAAGGGAGGAGCCAAGGTTTTGGGGGCAAATATTAGAGGATACTTGAAGTGTTAATGTTTGAGTCCTTTTGTGAGATGGATGTAGATCCTAGGGCATGTGACAAATAAACCCTAGAGGATACTTGGAGCTCTTTGCTTAGAGAGCTTGTGTGAGGCATGCTTAGTGAAATAAAAAAATTGGACTTGATGGTGTTGGTGCTATCTTGTTGTAGATCCTTTGGTGTGGCTAGAGAGCATGGTGGGTAATCAAACATCCATAGAACCAGGGAAGGTTGCAGGTTGAGAGGAGCTCTAGAACTGTCATGAATATACAAGGACATTCTAACAATTGTGGGGCAATAGATAAAATGTGCATAGATCTGTAGGATCCACTATGTATTGTAAATGAGAATGGATTTTGAACATAAATAGGTTTGTGGAACTTGATTTCAATGAATTCTTTCTGACAATATCACTATGTAAGAATTGCTTTCTTATGTATATATTGTTGGTGCTTACTTTCATTTGATTTTACTTTTTCTCAAACTATTATAAGTAAGTGATAAATGGATAATTCCTTACCTTGTGAGAGGCTTGGAAAGTAGGATAATATGCTTTAGTTTCATAACAAGCCCCAAGAAATTGTCAAAATTTAGACGACATGCAAGTGGGTTGTATAAATGAACCACCATAGAGATTCATTGAGCTCCTCTTTGTTTCAAGAATACTATAATATTCTCTACTGAGCAGGACCAACCACGTGAAGGTGGAAGCTCTAGTGGCCCCTACCCCCCCACATCACTCTCAATTTCCCATACCCAATGCATGCACTTGAAATTTTTTTATGTGCGAACATGCATATTTCATCATAAAGAAACTTTTACCATTCACTCAATAAAATCCAACATTCATTAAAACACTCATTCATTTAGTAGGGAAAAAATATGCATGACATTATATTAACAAAAATAATTTCACAATATTTCTTCAATCACTTCTTTCTATTTTTTTATTCTCTTTACAAAATCGAGAAGAAACTCATCGTCTGGAACTTGTTGTTCAGTTCTTGGTGGTTCATCAACTTGCCATGGATTTTGCGCAAGGGGTCCAGATTTGATGCAATAATTTGAAAATGTTACATTGATATATTTTGGTATTATAATGACAAGTGTTCCATTTAAAAAAACATTACAAATGTGTTTTTTTACTTGATGTGGCCACATGATGTATTTCATATTCCTGTCTAGACTCAACCCGTACATTGTGACCCTCTACATGCTCTGTAGTTGAAACATGGAAAAGTACAATTAATGTTTACCAACTGCAATGCAATATTTAAAATTGTAGCATATGAATAAATTCATTACCAGGATTCAATGCATGATCTTCGATTGGTTGTTGTCCATCCTCGACATTGATTAGATTGTTGCTTTCCTGCTCAAAAGAGAGTCAATATTTTATGACAATTTTTTATAACAAATAGATTGCACAAGTAATAAATGTTCATTAAATTGTATAGATTTTATATACCCGTGCGCAAGATGGATCACCAAAAGACTATTTTTTCCCAGACAAGCTTTTTCGACGTTCAACAATAGCTCCAAATTTGTGCTAGAAGCCAAGCTTCAAGCACGAGGTCTTCACTTAGTGAAACCATGTCATAGTGCCTTCGTTCATGGGTTATTAAATAATACCCCTAATTTCACTAGATATTGATAATTAATTACAAAAATATTTTGTTGAGCCCCCCTCCCAATAGATATTTTCAATTAAAAAACCCTTATTTTTACAATATATTTCTTATTTATACTAGAAACCCCTTTTTATACCCCCCCAATACCTATAAATCCCACATACCCTATTCCCCGCCCTCAATACCTACAATATATTGACCTTATTTTTCACAATTAAAAACCCCCATTTATGAATGAACATGATAAGATATTGGTCAACAAGGTGAATCACCCATGGATTCAAGTCTTCCTCAATGGGCACTTCCTTGAATCGATCGGCTTGCATATTTGCATAACGTCGTGAATTTAACTTTTGAGGTGCAATAAAATGAAAATAATTTGCGATTTATTAATTGGATGGATTATTGTTTTTTCGATACTTACAATTCTTGCTGCCGAATTCGAATAACCACCAGGCCCAAGCTTGTGCCAACCAATCTTTTCTTGTCTTGCCTTTGTGGCATTTGATGTGTTAGAAAACCTATGAAAGCATTGAAATATGTTAGATGTTCCAAATTTGATATATAAATTAATAATAATAAGGTTTAGAATTATATTGTGGAAAGTATTGCATACCTCCCTGTTCCTGGTGGTTATAGCTTTCCTTATTTTCTCATAGCCCTCTCCTTTCCATATTCCACTAGGGATTTCCACTCTCAAGCTGGAATCATCAGAGGGTGCTCATACTTAGGGTTCCTTTCTAGGTGAACCCTTTATTGGTCTTAGAAAATATTCATATGTTTTCCAACCTTGTTTAGGACCGCAAATCTATTAAAGGTCTCGTTGCCGAACAAGCCAACCAACCGATTAGTGAGGTCATCTTTTAAATTTTTAATTTGTTTATCCCACCTTATGTGGATGGTGGGACCAAATATCTCCAAGGACAAATAGTGTAGATGTTTATAAAAAACATCATTTCTTGCAGAACGATCATGCCATCATTAGTTGAAAGACAATATTTTAACGGTATATTACAATCAAATTATAAACACTAACTTGAATAATGCATAATAATTACCTGGTATCTTCTCTATCTTTATTGGAATGAGCTCTTCTCCCACCAATAATGTTGTTTGTATTGTACCCATTCTAATGACATGAGAATATTCATGAAATGTCGCTTCAACAATATCAATACTAGCAGGCTCTGCATCAACCCATTCTTCTGCATGATCTGGTGTGCGCTGGTCACTAGCGGTTGCACTCACAGCTGGTCTCGGGGGTGTCGCAAAACATGTTTCTGACTATTCAATCGAAAACAATGGCACATGAGATGTACGTGGAGTCATTTTCTCATGTGATAACTCTCCATGAGCATCATTGGGTCCAACATTGCCTTGACCAATAGTGTGTGGTCTTAGAAAATCCTGTAAATACAAACCATATTTTATAAGTTCACCATCATATACAAGTAGAAATTATAAAGTACTAAAGAAATTTATATTATGATTCAGGATTTCGCAACTTACTTACAAGGCATACGATCTCTTTACCAAAACATCAACCTTGGATCTAATCTCATCTGTCTGTGACTGAGTGAATAAAACACAAGGGATATGCGCATTAATTTGTCTCAAATCCTTCTCTATCATATTAATTAGGTCTAGAGAAGAACCAATTCCAACATCACGCATCGACTCATCCACACCTAAAGCTATTGATTGCTATGATGTTGGTTCATACACCGAATCAGTGGTCTACAACAAAAATATATAAAACATTACTGACATGAAAGCAATAGAATAAGGAAAAAAGTATATTAACAAAACATATCGATCATGATAGATTCATAAAATTACAATTAGGTTTACCTGATTCCTTGATTCTGTTTTCATTTGATCCACAATTGGGGACTTGCCTCGATCACCCCCCTGCCAAAAAGAAGAAGAAAAAATTATCATAATGAAACCAGTATACACACAAAAAAGACATAAAAAACATTATTCTCCATATTATATTTGTATAGTTCCAATGAATTATACCTGCTACCTCGAGGATCATCTACTTATCGGATCAATGGTTATAGGGACCTGCCTCGATCTACTAATAGAGAGGTGCCCCGTACAACACCCTGCATAAAAAACATAGAAAAATTATCTAAACGAAACCAAAATACTCACAATAACAACCTAATAAGAAAACATTTTGATGTATTTAAATTATAAAATTACAATCAGGTATACCTGTTGCCCTAAGGTTACTATCGTCTGATCAACAACCGGGTGGTTTCCCCAATCAACACTCTACACTATGCAACAAGTATATAGATAAAATTATCTAAATGAATCGAATATACTCATGAAAAAACACAACAAAAAAACTTTTTGTTCATATTAAATTTGTACAATTGCATCGATGTATACTTTCTACCTCGAGGAAAATTCGATATCATCTACTAATAGGGAGGTGTCCCTTACAAAACCCTGCTTGAAAAACATAGAAAGAATTATCCAAACGAAACCAAAATACTCATGGAAACAACATAATAAGAAAACATTTTGACGTATTTAAATTGATTAATTATAATAATGTATACTTGTTGCCCCAAGGCTGTTGTAATCTGATCAACAACCAGGTGGTTTTCCCTATCAATTATCTATAAGAAATATACAAATAACATTATATAAACCAAACATATATACTCATGAAAAAACACAACAAAAATCTTCTTTTTCAAATTATATTTGTACTATCACAAAGATGTATACCTGTTGCCTCGAGGAAGTTGTACTCCTCTGACCAGCTGCTAGGGAGATGCCCCGAACACTACCCTGCAAAGTAAATATAGAAAACTTAAACAAAATTACAACAATAGACTAACGAAAAATCCTTAAGATGTTAAACTAATTAATAAAAGGTTGGGTAAATTGTTAGATGTACCACTCCCATAGTAACCGTGCTTGTATCTACTCTATTCAAATTGTAATTAATAAGCAAATCTCCCCCTGTAGCTATTGATTTAATGACACATACAAAAATACAATTTCCTTCATGCCCCTCAAATATGCAGTTGGGTTGCTTAATTTTAGACCCTGGTTGTGTATTGTTTATAAACCTCACAATATTCCCTGTGGATTTTGGCCTTCTGTCAATGTACAATGTTTCTCCTTTATTTTGATCTTTTCCTTTCAGTTGTAAATAATTTTCTAACAATCCATATCTGCGCATACTTCGTGTATATTGGACCAAGCGACATCCAATCTTTGTAGTTGTAACATGGTCCAACATACTCCATCAATTATTTACATTTGTCGTAACCGACCTTTATGCCATCCATGCAAAACAACCCCAAACCATGTAATGATGATGGTGCAATTCAATATATCCTCTCATTCACATAAAAATATGTGTTTAGTTGAGGAAGATCCTTGGGTACCCATTGTTTCACTAAATGTATGTACCTCAATGGAATCTCGATGTCGCCTATTGTCTTATCATCATAGGAACATGAACCCCCTTTAGCGAGAAAAAATTCCATGCGTTTATAGATTTTTCTTCTTATCTTTTGACATCTAGTTGATAGAACTTTTGTAGACCTACTTGATGTCTCACTTTCATCTAGTCTTACTAAACTCCTCTCGCTTGAGGAAGAAATATATGAAAAATACCTATTTGGTTCTACCTGCACCATGGGAAAAAAGTTCAAATAAGACCTTGTTGGGTATGCATAATTCATATTAGAGAATTACAAGGCATTAAGGCATGAATTTTCCACTATCATCATACATAGTTAACAATTCTCCCCTAATCTTGAAAATGCATATGTTGATTAGTAAGGTATTTTCCTTTAATTGTCTTGTATGTTCAAAATTGGAAAAAATGGCCAAAAATAATTTTTGAATGCCTCGAGTTCGTATAAGAAGAAATCATCAAAATTTAGAGCTTAGGTGCTGTTAAACTATGCGAGACAGTTTGAAATCATCATGGAATATGATTTGAGATTTAGATATAAAACAACTGGACATAAAGTGATGGAATATTCTTTGAGATTTGGATAAAAAAAAAGGAGTAAAGCTGATCCCAATTATAAAAGTGGATGATGATATGGTGCTCTAAGGTGAATTAATTGCCTTGCATGAGAAAATTATGTCATGGGTCATGTCATATTATTAGAAAATCCAATAGCTCCTTGTAAGTGAAAGAGAATATGTCAAATATTTTCCTAAATTAGCATCAATAACTCCTTGCAACTACCTCTTGTATGCAATAACTCCTTGTAACCGCCTCTCATTTGACCTGCCAAAGAGATGGAAGGTCAAATAAGGTCAAATATATTGAATAACTCCTTGTAACTACCTCTTATATGCAATAACCCTTTGTAACTACCTCTTATTTGACCTGCCAAAGAGATGGAAGGTCAAATAAGGTCAAATATATGCAATAGCTCCTTGTAAGGTCATTTCTTGAAGGATAATTGCACAAATCCATCCACATGACTAGAAAATGTATTGATTTCTCAATCATACCCTCTTAACTAAACAATATTGAAATATAATATATAATGTAAAATAAAGGATAAAGTTTAGGTGGGATTTACATTTTCCAAGCTTTTATCATACACCCTATTGTAGAAGTTAATAAATTGACAAAAATAACGCAAGAAAAAAATACTAAATAACACTCCTTGTCGTCACCTAGTAACAACCTAAATCCCCATTACTTAAACTATTGGAAAAAAATAATTGGATAATGTGGTCTTTGTCTAGTACAACCTTAGGTTGAGGTGCAACCAGTTATTGATCAATATGTTCTATTTAAGCACCTTTGAATTGGATTATATTGATCATGCATCAAAGTGGGATGTGGGAACTTGGCCAACAAAATTTGACAATGAATAACTATCTTAGATGGACTTTGACCCATTTACATGGGTAGTGGATATTATAGCATTGTTGTTAAACCTAATTGGTATATGATTTATATATACATTATTGGAAATTTTCTCTTTCCTCAAAGTATTTTAATCTTGGACTTGTTTCTTTCTGTTGAGGCTTGGAAAATCACAGGAAACAACAGTTAGGGGTTCTCCCCAGCAAACGTTCCCAACTAGCCCGTTACTGTTTGGTATTGGGAATCCATTTGATTTACGGTTCGGCTACCAGAGGTCAAGTAACACAATAAAGGTTTTACTGGTTACGGCCTGGTCCACCGTGTATATTTTAGTTTTTTGAATTTAAGTATGATATGCAAGTGCCTAACTAAGAATGCCGATTGATAGAGAATACGAGGAGCGGTCACAATGTGATGTGCAGGTTCTTACCTCTCATCTTAACTCTCTCGCATCTAAATCACACATAACAAGAAACTAAAACTAACTATCTAATCTATCCCTAGGGAGCAAGATTATCATTTATAAATGAGTAATGTATTTCTGTGCATGCATTAAGAAAAATCATAGATAGCTATTACTTATTTCAAAACACATGAACATTAATAGATAAATGAACAACAAGATAGCTTATTGTTTATGAAAAGCCTTTATTACCCACAGTAGAAATTTCATAGAATAAACTAGAGCACATTCATAACAAGAACACAGGTTCAAAGAGTTAGAACGATCTCACAGTTAATGGACACAAAGCTGAAAACGAAATAGTTCACATTCAATAAATCCATAGCACAACATTTGAAATCTTCCACTAAGCTTTCTCCAACAGGAAACTTGTAATGCTTTATTGCAAAAGGAAATAGTTATTCTTACAACATACTCTCACAAATATATCTGGGAAAAAGTCCTTATCTACATCTAACTCTCCTATACTTATACAAAAGGCAAAACTTTTGGGCTGCCCCAAAATGAATCTTGGGCTTCCCCAATGTTTCAACCCAAAATTTTGTCCTGTAGTGAGTGCTCATACATTATACAATATATTACATTTAAAATAAAAATTTAATAGAGCACTTTTATGAAGAGGGCCCCGCTTGATCATTAACAAACTTTTTCCATGCCTGAGCCTCTGATGCTATGCTTTCAAAATATGAGGGTTCAAGAAAACGGATGTTGATCTCATACTTTGTAGCCTGATTCTTAACCACCTCTATTCTTGATGGACTCAAGTGTAGCTGATCTTCAAGTAAATGGATGCTGACAGCTGCATGAGCTACTGCATTCTTCAGGATCTGCTCATCTAGATCCTTGACTTGTTGAATTTTCTACTCATCTTCCTGGTCCCTACTCTGTAATTTTTCTATGAACAACTCATGTTCTGGTATTACATCCAGTATTTGTTCTGCAGCAGCTTGGCATATGTTGTAGGTGACCAGCACCCTTCGGCAGTATTCAGTACAAGCTCCTCTCGTTATCTTCACAGTCTCCTTGAAATCCTCCGCAGTATTATTGCAAACTCTAATAAGTCGTAATCATGCTTTAAGCTATGTCGATATTTAGCTAGTAACTTTGTAGGGGTTTCTTCATTGGTTTCTATCCACACTATCCTTCCAGCCAGGACTTCCAAAATATCCTAAGATCTATCTACAAAATATGAAGTAGTGTCCAAGATTTCCTCAACCTGCTATCTATATGTAAGATTTTACATCTTTCTTCTTCAATACACATTTGCAGTTGGTGAATTCTTCTTCGTTGAGCTAGGACATGCTCCTTCGAAGGCTGTATACCAGTTTTCCGTTCACTGGCATCCTTCAGTGATGCTATTAATGAAGCAATCTGTCCCTCAAAACTTGCTACCTGCACTTGAAATTGCTTTTCTCTTTCTTCTGTAGTGGCTTTCTGTGCCTTCAACTCAACAATTTTGCTCTGTAGCTGGTCCCTTTCTGCACTCAGAGTTTCATATGATACTATGAGGTAATTTTTCTCTACCTTCAACACCTGATACTCTAGCTGTAGCCTCTGTAATTCTACTAAGCTATTCTGAGCATCCTTTTCTGTTCTCTCCATGGAAACTTCTAAGGTCATCTTGTTTGCCTGGAGAGTCTGAAGTTCTTCCTTTGAAGTCTTCACTTCATTCTGCATGTTTTCAAATTTCCTCTTCAGCTTATAACCTTCATCTCTCTCCTTCTTCAGTGTTTCCTTTAATTGAGCCGCATTCTTTTTTGATTGCTCCAGATCCGTCATCAGTCTATCTATATTATCTTTAGTGGCTTGTGTTAACGCCACTCTAGCTCTTGTTGTTAACCTCGGATTTACATCTGTCCCATACACCAAATTTTTATCAGTAATCATCATACCTGATTGTCCTTTGTTTTCAAACTTTTTCTCGGTTATTTTGAAAATCCTCTTCTTCTCCTTGTCATAGAAGATGGTGCTGAAATCAGGGACCTCTTCTCCTTTTTTCCTGCATAAAAGGTATCAAATTCAATCCAGAAAAAACAACTTGTTCTTGAGTGCTGCCAGAGTTGCAGTAGGCTCCTGAGGGTCAGGATTATCTTGTCCATGCCCTTGATTTGTATGATCCTGTGCTTCTTGTGTATCTATTGGGTCAGTAGTTTGCTGGTCTATATATGATCCTGTTAACCTCTGACCCTTGCTTTCTTTTTGTTTTTTCTTCATCTCTTCATTCTTTGCTGCTTCCTTTGCACCCTTCTTTCTTATTTCTTCCTCATTCTTGAGCCAACTCTCTGCCTCTTGTGCTAGCCTCCTAGCATCCTCTTCCCTCTTTTTTGCTTCTTCTTCTTCAACTTTCTTTTGTGCGGTTTTGTCCTTACCGTCCACAATGGTGATTTTCTGTTTAAATCTTCTCTTTAATGCAGTCATATTCTTTGCATTTCTGAGAAGGTGCCCTAGAGAAACCATACATTTTGATGTACATTCCCTCTTTAGTCAAATAGTAACTCCCATGTTCCTCAATGACTTTGAATGCCTCCTCGGACATGCAGTTGCATTCTATCAGGAAGATCAAAGTGTACAAAGGCATAATGAAATGTTTGCATATCTCTTTGTAGTTGCTGTAGTATTTGTGTGCCCAAAATAGTTTGTATGTAGTGTATATAGGGGTCCTGTTCTTGTCCCAATTACACCTTAAAGCTGGAAATGACTGGGTACATAATATACAATCCACTAAGATAGAGCTCATGTAGAACTTTGACTTCTTCTGGGACACCCCTCCCAAGGATGAAGATATGCAGGCTGAGAGGCAATTGGACACTATGTTTTCCCAATTGAATATAGTCCCCTGGGTGTCCACATAGAAAATAATGGGTATCCATCACAATTTGAAACTTTTACCATGAGCTCTCCCAAAAACTCTATGTAGCATTAGTGCCATAAACCTATAAAGGGACCTGAGAGTGGATGTTTCATATTCCCCTGATGGTCTAGTTTGAAATTTATTCCCACGTATCATCATTCTCTTAACCGTTTTGACTAGGTCCAAATTTATCTCCTTTAGCCAACTTTCAGTTAAGTATACTTGAGCAAGAGGTAGGTGATATGCCAGTGAGACATAACCAGGAATGTATACAGCATATCCCTGTTTGGCAGTATTTTCTAATATCATCGTGGTCACATCTTCCCTAGGAAAAATCCAGCCAATCACCTCAGAGCATGGGAACAACTCAGATCTAGTGGCTACCTTCATCAGAGCAAATTTCTCGATGTTGGCATATATGGTCAGTTCTTTGAATCCTGCATCAGGCACATCCTGATTTGAAATCATCCAATATATCTCACCCCATTTGTAGTCTGGCTCTACTCCAGTGGTGGGTCTGGTATCTTCATAGATATATTCCACCTTGGTAATGATTTCCACATCTGGTTCTCCCTCAGCAACAAGAGACTTCTTCTTTGTCTTTTAGACATATCTCCTTTGAAGAAGTTACCCTGTCATAAACCAAACATGTTCTTAGACTATTGGAGCTTTTAGTTAGTGTTCTAAGAATGAAGAAAAACTGCATCAAAACATTTACCTATTCCATATGCATTGTTAACAAATAAACTATCAAAATATTTATGCATAATAGAAAATAACAGGCAAAAGAAACTTTTGCAAGCTGAGTATAAAAAACTTCTAAGTCCGTCTGCAACTAAACATAACCGTGATTGCCAATGCATCACTTAAACCGAATTGCATTCAAACTCTTTGCATAACATGAACCACCAAATTAATTGTAAAACAATAATGCGAAAATACCAGATCGACCAAGATGTTAAAAACCCCTCACCGTTTCTCGAAACTAGGGTACGCGCTTGTGAAAAATGAAAACTCCCCCGGATGGCCATAAACAACCCCCAAAAAGTCGGTGCAGACAACGTAACACTTGTCTGCACCAACTACCTAAACCTTTGGACCGGGATTGAGTTTCCACAACGGCTTAAAAATAGGCTCAAGAAAAACCCCCCATCGCAAATACTGTCAAACTAACTGATACCTCATATCGTAAGGATACAAATTCATATTTAAATGACCAACTACCAAATGATGGGAAAAACCCAACCAGGGGAAAACCCTAGTTCCCAAAACGACTCATAAAATCAAGAGAAAGGAGAAACCATGGTTGGCCTACCTAGAAAACAAGTTGCAGTTGACGTGATGATCTGAAACTTCCATGGTAGCGCTCCAAACGAACGAAATTATGACATCTAAGCACGTTGATATAGTTCAACTCGACAGGGACAGAGAAAACACGAGTTTTCAAGGGTAATAATAAAATAATACCCCATCCCAATATATAAACCCCCGGTGAAAAATGTCGGTGGAAAAAAACCTTCGTCGGTGAGCGGAATAACTAAGCATCGAGTGATTAGTTCACCAAGGAGCCACAATGGGGGAAGCCATAGAGACTAAGGGTTTCACGACAAAATAAAACGTCAGTGAAAAAAAAACACTAAAACTGCAACATCGAACAATGGAACCACTACAACATCGGATGATTAGTTCACTAAGGAGCCGCAACAGTGGGCGACGGACAAACTATGGGCTCCGTGACCAACTGAAAACATCAGTGATCGGAGGCTTGGAGGACTAACCAGTATTGCTTCGGCAGATGAACCAACTAATCGTCAGAGAGATAGTGTACTACACAGCCGTAATGGTGGGAGACAATCATACTATGGATTTCGCAATCCAATGAAAACTTCGGCGATTGAAAACTTTAATGACTATGGATCAGTGAGTTTAAAACTAAGCATCTCCGTAGTGTCGATGAGATAAAAAACAAGGCCTCCAAAACGGCGGCGTCGCTTGAGACTAGAACTCCGACACTTAGCCAAAACATTCCGATATCGAAAACAAAAGATCATCGCAAAGCAAAAAGTTTGAACCAATAAAGCCACGTAATCGGCAAAAGAAAAAACTATCCATTGGCCCATTCTCTATCTGTCCTTCGAAATGACAGTGATATAGAAGGCTAATGCTCTGACCATGATAAAATAAAAACACTGACAGTCCAAAGAAACAAATGAAATAAAAGCACATCGATGAAAATAAGAACTGTCCATCGGGAAGTTCATTACTTACCCTCGGCAACGACGGCTACGTAGAGAACTACCACCCCGATTCAGACATAAATAAACTTCCGACAGTGATAAAGGAAATCATTTTTAAATCAAAAGGTCATCAATTTCAACTTCACAGTCTAAAGAATCAGCTGGACAAAAGATAATCATTCAACTTTCGAAAGTGGTAAACAATTTACCTCAATCAACGTCAAAAGATCCAAGTAATCCAAAATAAATCCAGAAAAAATAAAATTAAAAGGAGGGTACAATTTTTTAAAAAAAATTTGGGAAATAGTTGCAGCTGCAACAATTGGAGACTACCTGGTAAACCCAGATCTCTGGAAAATTTCTTCCTTAAGTAACAGGCTGTTTGATAATAAAACCAACATGTTGAATTCTTCTAGATGTTTGGATTTCCCAAATGGAAAATGTATGTACTTTTAATCATTGATGATAGTCCAATTTAGGAAAATGGAAACCAAGATTTCAAAATCAAGATAACTCTTTTGAGGCCAAGAATATGAGTTTCATTTTTTACCTCTGTCTTTGGGTAGCTTCCAGCTTGGACACCACAGGATTGTAACATATGGTAAACAAAAATATTCATTTGTTCCTCATTCCCATGCCATTTTGCACTTCTTGCGCTTTTAGACTTTTGTCCTTTCTTTTGAGTCCTCCTGCATGTCTTTCTTTCTGAATTTTTTATTCAGGCTCCTCTATCCATAGTGTCCTTTTGTGTGAGAGATGTATTTAATTTTCAGCTCACGGACGGAGAAGAACTTTGGCAATTTTGTACTCATATGGTTCAGTACTTTGTTTTGATACATATTGCTTTCTTAGGAGATTTTTTGACTCTTATTTTCCTTTTGGCTTTCAATTCTTGGCATGGGATTATCTATATATAATATACTGTTTACCTTTCTTCCTTTCCATGGGTCTTTTGCTGTCACCCCCTAAGAAATTTTTTAAATGTGAGATGGATGGAGGCTCGAAATAGTATTCCAGACCTTTTGATCCTGAGTTATTTTACAAGGATTTAGTAGGACTTCAATGTGTTCATAGCCATTTAGGAAAATTGCTAAACTAGAAGAAACTCTTTCAGATAAAACAATAGTACACAGTCTTATAATCAAGGATTTTAGTTAATCTAGAATTCTGATGCTCTCCATGCAACCAAAAGTTTGCTTCTTTTATTGAAATCAGTCAAAATCTAAGTAAAAACAAACAGAAATAAAATAAATAAAAAATAAACAACCAAATTAGTTTATTTATGTACAAGATAATCAAGAAATAAAAATCAAGAAAAAAGAAATTTTGAGAACTAAACTACTTACTGATTAGTTTTCTGCCCACCCTTGTAAATATGACAAGTTGTAAGTTGAGGGGCTAGGCTTTGCTGAAAAGGCCTATGCATAATCTAATACTACTATACTTGAATAAAAAACTACATCTACTATTTTACAATCAATCTCATCCGCCCATGATAATTGAAGGAGATCGGGTTGGGTGTCTGGGGTACTGCTAACTTCTTCCACTTGGTAGTTTCCCGGTTCTAGTTCAATTAGATAATTTCTCAACACATAATTCACTGGTTCATTTTTCTCTTTCAATTGAGTAACATTGTACTTCATGTGGGGCTCTCTTAATATTTTTATCTGGTTTGGACTTCCCTTATGAGGCAACCATAGATGTGACCAATCTGATGCGAAGTACCCGTTTAGCCTTGCTTACCAATCTCAGTTCAATACAAGTCCGTAAACATCAGATATGTCTGCTACTAGAATATCAATGTACTGAAATATATTTTCATTGGCAAATAAGCGAATCAAAACATCTTCCATTTCCCCGACTACTTTCACATTGGTCCTGTCTAGCTGAGTAACCTGCCAGGTAGTTGGTTTAGGTTGTCCATTGATCCTTTTGTAGACTGACAGTGGAATAACATTGACTGCTGACCCTGATTCTACTAAACAATTGTGCACATTATGGTTTAAAATCTCAAAAGTCAAGAGGAATGGTGGGGTTTTAAACCTAGCCTTACCTCCCATACTTGCTTCAACAATTTCTTCTACAGGTTGGTTGTTAGTGGGAAGCTCCTCCTCTGGTATCTCAAGTGATTTTAACAATTTTTATTTCTGCTGAGGCACATTACACATTCAAATAATGAAATATTTTCCTTAGACCTTTTAATGTCCTCTACAATATCGTACCCCATCTCAGGTGTTTTGAGATTTTCCTTGACATTATCAACCTTGTCTCCAATAGGCTTAACATGCATGTTGACTTGTTTCGAATCTTGAGTGGTAATGATAAATTTAGGTATTTTATCATCTGTGTTGTTCTTCTGTATTTTATTCATATTCTCTTGAAATTTCTTAATCTTTGGAAGTATTGAATTGTCTTTATTTAACAAACCTTGACTTCTTGTTGTCACATTCGTTTCTGATGTTTCTTCCTGTTTCAGTGAACCTTCGTCTTCTATATCAAAAAGTGAGACATAGTCCCAGAAAACCAGAGCATCATCCTCTTGTTTTTCTGTGGATTTATTACCCTTTTCTTCCTCATCATTAGCCTCTGTTAGTTTGGAGTCCAATAGTTGATTCATTACTAATGTCATCGAATTGATCCATTGGGGGCAATATTTTTTAGAATGACGCTGCCGATGAAAGGTGCGAAACTTATCCATACCCACCTTAGTTAAATTCATTGATGTAGGACTATGTGGAGGAGGTTTAGATTGATTGTTGTCTTCTCTCCTTTTATAGTAAGGCTTATAAGATTTATGATCTTCCTTTTCCTTTTCCAAATCTATTATTCTGTTGGATAGCTTCTGCATCATCTTTACCATCCCTTAAAAGTCATGTGACTGCTCCTCCTTAGGCTTAGTCAGTAATAAGGCTTTCTTACCAAATTTTTTTTCTCTCGACTGCTCAGGATAATCTTCTATGCTCTCTTTTTCAGCTTCTACTCTCTCAGCTTCGTCATAAGTTTTTGATAACGTAGGTTTGACTGTCATCTTGGAAAACATGGCCAAACCAGGCCCTAGAGCTGAAGTATAGTATTCAATCAGAACTTTATCAGATGGCTTATCAGCTGCATAATTTTTTTTAAGATAAGCGGCAAACCTTTGAGTGAAACTATGCACTTTTTCTTTTCTTTCTTTCTTTAAAGCGCATAACCCTTTCATTAGAGCTGCATGAGTTTTCTGGGATGCATATTTACTTTTGAATATTCTTTCAAATGTGTCCCAGTATGTGATTGAGTTTGCAAGCAGAGAAAAATACCATGAGGCTGCTGGTCCTTTCAGGGTATGTGGAAACAATCTGGAGACTACATCTTCATGTTCTCCAGCCCTTAGTCCTTCTATAGCCAAGTAAAAGCTTTGCAAATGATCATCTACTAAAATATTTTCACTTGGGTCAAACTTAGGCAACATTTTCTCAAAAGCCTGAGGTAAGTCATGCAAAGGAGGTGCCAGGTTTAAAGGTGATCTAGCCCTCCAAGCAGGTGGTGGATTTGGTGGGTTGGGTGTCTGATTTGTGTTTACATTAGCCATGATTCTGTGTGGAGAGTGAGGTGGTGAGTGAACAAGTGTATGAACAGGTGAACAGTAAGGTGTATCTAGGTCCAATTGATTCAAAGGTTGAACAAATTCCTGTAAGGTTGTTTCTATCAGTTCTTCAAAATCTCCAACCAACACCACATCTTCCAATATAGGGCAGTCTTTCTTCCGATATTATCTTTTGGGTAAGGCAGGGATAATCGGTAATCCTCCAATCTTTTTTGCATAAGCCCTAGTAATTCTTCTCAAATCGTCAACTACTTCGTTATCGACAGGATACAAAAACTCTTTACCCTTCTCTTAAGGAATTGGATTGGGAAACAAACTGCTTTCAGAACTATCACTGGTGGAGTAATTTTGAGGAAATGGGTTTCCTCAACTAGCCATGCACTGGTGACCCTCCTTCTAGCACCAAAAACTGTTGAGGCCTGGAAAATTGCAGGTAACAACAGTTAGGGATTCTCCCCAGTAAACGTTCCCAACTAGCTCTTTATTGTTTGGTATGGGGAATCCGTCTGGTTTACGGTCCGGCTATCGTAGGTCAAGTAACAAAATAAAGTTTTACCGGTTATGACCCGGTCCACCATGTATATTTTAGTTTTTTAAATTTAAGTATGATATGCAAGTGCCTAAATAAGAACGTAGATTGATAGAGAATACGAGGAGCGGTCACAATGTGATGCGCAGGTTCTTACCTCTCGTCTTAACTTTCTCGCATCTAAATCACACACAACAAGAAACTAAAACTAACTATTTAACCTATACCTAGGGAGAAAAATTATCATTTATAAATGAGTAATGTATTTTTACGCATGCATTAAGAAAAATCACAGATAACTGTTACTTATTTCAAAACACATGAACATTAATAGATAAATGAACAACAAGATAGCTTATTGTTTATGAAAAGCCTTCATTACCCACAGTGCAAATTTCATAGAATAAACTAGAGCGCATTCATAACAAGAACATAGGTTCAAAGAGTTAGAACGATCTCACAGTTAATGGACACAAAGATGAAAATGAAATAGTTCACATTCAACAAATTCATAGCACAACATTTGAAACCTTCCACCAAGCTTTCTCCAATAGGAAACTTGTAATTCTTTATTGCAAAAGGAAATAGTTCTTCTTACAACATACTCTCACAAATCTATCTGGGGAAAAGTCCTTATCTACATCTAACTCTCCTATACTTATACAAAAGGAAAAAATTTTGGGCTGCCCCAAAATGACTCTTGGGCTTCCCCAACATTTCAATCCAAAATTTTGTCATGTAGTGATTGCTCATACATTATACAATATATTACATTTAAAATAAAAATTTAATAGAGCACTTTTTTGAAGAGGGCCCCGCTTGATCATTAATGAAAATTTTCCACGCCTGGGCCTCTGCTGCTATGCTTTCAAAATCTGAGGGTTCAAGAAAATGGATGTTGATCTCATACTTTGCAGCCTGATTCTTAACCACCTCTATTCTTGATGGACTCAAGCGTAGCTGATCTTCAAGTAAATGGATGTTGACAGCTGCATGAGCTACTGCATTCTTTAGGATCTGCTCATCTAGATCCTTGACTTGTTGAATTTTCTGTGCATCTTCCTGGTCCCTGCTCTGTAATTGTTCTATGAACAACTCATGTTCTGGTATTACATCCAATCTTTGTTCTGCAGTAGCTTGGCATCTATTGTAGGTGACCAGCACCCTTCGGTAGTATTCAATATAGGCTCCTCTCATTTTCTTCACAGTCTTCTTGAATTCCTCCGCAGTATTTATTGCAAACTCTAATAAGTTGTAATCCTGCTTTAAGCTATGTCAATGTTTAGCTGGTAACTCTGCAGGGGTTTCTTGATTGGTTTCTATCCGCACTATCCTTCCATCCAGGACTTCCAAAATATCCTGAGATCTATCTACAAAATATGAAGTAGTGTCTAATATTTCCTCCAACTTGCTATCTATTTGTAAGATTTTACATCTTTCTTTTTCAATACACATTTGCAGTTGGTGAATTCTTCTTCGTTGAGCTAGGACATGCTCCTTCAAAGGCTAGATATCAATTTGGTGTTCACTAGCATCCTTCAATGATGCTGTTAAAGAAGCAATTTGTCCCTAAAAAATTGTTACCTGCACTTGAAATTGCTTTTCTCTTTCTTTTGTAGTGGCCTTCTGTGCCTTCAACTCAACAATTTTGCTCTGTAGCTGGTCCCTTTCCGCACTCAGAGTTTCATATGATACTTTGAGGTCATTTTTCTCTATCTTCAACACCTAATACTCTAGCTATAGCCTCTGTAATTCTGCTAAGCTATTCTGAGCATCCTTTTCTGTTCTCTCCATGGAAACTTCTAAGGTCATCTTGTTTTCCTGGAGAGTTTGAAGTTCTGCCTTTGAAGTCTTCACTTCATTCTGCATGTCTTCAAATTTCCTCTTCAGCTTATAACCTTAATCTCTCTCCTTCTTCAATGTTTCCTTTAACTGAGCCGCATTCTTTTTTGATTGCTCCAAATCCGTCATCAGTCTATCTATATTTTCTTCAGTGGCTTGTGTTAACGCCACTCCATCTCTTGCTGTTAACCTTAGATTTGCATTTGTCCCATACACCAAATTTTTATTAGTAATCATCATACCTGATTGTCCTCCGGTTTCGACCTTTTTATCGGTTCTTTTGACAATCCTCTTCTTCTCCTTGTCATAGAAGATGGTGCTGAAATCAGGGACCTCTTCTCTTTCTTTCTACATAAAAGGTATCAAATTCTATCTAGAAAAAACAACTAGTTCTTGAGTGCTGCCAGAAGTTGCAGTAGGCTCCTGAGGGTCAGGATTATCTTGTCCATGCCCTTGATCTGTATGATCTTGTGCTTCTTGTGTATCTATTGGGTCAGTAGTTTGCTGGTCTATCTGCGATCCTATTAACCTTTGACCCTCGCTTCCTTTTTGTTTTTTCTTCATCTCTTCATTCTTTGCTACTTCCTCTATAGCCTTCTTTCTTGCTTCTTCCTCATTCTTGAGCCAACTCTCTTCCTCTTGTGCTAGCCTCCTAGCATCCTCTTCCCTCTTTTTTGCTTCTTCTTCTTCATCTTTCTTCGGTGCGGTTTTTCCCTTACTGCCCACAATGGTGATTTTCTGTTTAAATATTCTCTTTAATGTAGTCATATTCTTTGCATTTCTGAAGATTTCTTCATTCTTGTCCAAGAAATTTGTATATTCAAAATGAACATTTGCCTCCTTGCAATGTTCTACAACCTTATTTTGGGAGTCATTTCTATGGAAGTTCATCTCCCCAAAATGAAAATGCTCCAAATCTTGTACAAATTCGGCAGCTTGTTTAACCTTTGTAAACTTATAAATCCCTAACCAAAAAGGTATGGAAGGATAGGCTGCCTTCTTATGTTCAAACAAAAATATTCCTACACCATCAAGATACACCTGCCTCACTGATTCTTTATGTATCACATAATCCGTGGCATACTTAGGGAGTAGAGAAGGTGCCCTAGAGAAACCATACATTCTGATGTAAATTCCCTCTTCAGTCAAATAGTAACTCCCATGTTCCTCAATGACTTTGAATGCCTCCTCGAACATGCAGTTGCATTCTGTCAGGAATATCAAAGTGTACAAAGGCATAATGAAATGTTCGCATATCTCTTTGTAGTTGCTGTAGTATTTGTGTGCCCAAAATAGTTTGTATGTAGTGTATACAGGGGTCCTGTCCCTGTCCCAATTACACCTTAAAGCTGGAAATGATTGGGTACATAATATGCAATCCACTAATATAGAGCTCATGTAGAACTCTAACTTCTTCTGGGACACCCCTCCCAAGGCTGAATATATGCAGGCTGAGAGGCTATTGGACACTATGTTTTCCCAATTGAATATAGTCCCCTGGGTGGCAACATAGAAAATAATGGGTATCTATCCCAATTTGAAACTTTTACCATGAGCTCTCCCAAAAACTCTATTCAGCATTAGTGCTATAAACCTATAAGGGGTTCTGAGAGTGGTTGTTTCATATTCCCCTGATGGTCTGGTTTGAAAGTTCTTCCTAGGTATCATCATTCTCTTAACCATTTCGACCAGGTCCAAATTTATCCCCTTTAGCCAACTTTTAGTTAAGTATACTTGAGCAGGAGGTAGGTGATATGCCAGTGAGACATAACCAGGACTGTATGCAGCATAGCCCTGTTTGGCAGTATTTTCTAAGATCATCGTGGTCACAAGGTGAATCCACGGACCTGGGTAACACTTTTTGGCAAGTGAATTTCGGCAAAAACAGAAAAATGCACCTCGGTCGAGGGCTTGTTAAGCCCTCGACCGAGGTCTTAATATCTCGACCGAGGGCTTGTTAAGCCCTCAACCGAGGTATTGCGGGCTTTACAAAACCTCGGTCGAGGGCTTAAAAAAACAGACTTAGCCCTCATTCAAACAAATGGAAAATTTCTTGTGCCTTGCAGAGGTGTAAACCCTGCCATTCCTAGCACATAACTGAGCGGAGTTGATACCGATAAATTCACCAATAAATCTTCTATCCATTGAGGTATCATACACGCATTTTGGCATTCATATGATATTTATTTTTTAATTACTTCTAAAACTTATACTTAAAAAACCACATTGCAACTTCAAAGCAGCTCAAAGAAAAATCCGCAGAGTTAAAACTACACAGCCAAAAAATTCTTAAAAATGCACACATCACATATCAACGTGTCCTCTTCAAAAGGGTATCTTTGGTTTTTCAATTTTTCAAAAAATAGAAAAAATTCCTTTACATGGACAAATATGTGTTTAAAACGATGCTGAAATCGAATGTGGTCACTTTCGAAAAATAATAAATAATTGTATAATGCGAAAAAAATTAACAAAAAAATATGCACATCACACTGCATTTTATGTAGATCATGCTCATATATTTATTTTTTTTAAATTATTAATGCAAGATTGAATTACTCTACGTGGACACGAGCCACTTATTAGCTTCTTCAAATTTTTAAGGTTACACAGTTCATTAAATTCAAAAATTCACACTTTAAATGACATTGGAATATTTTAAAAAAAATATCACTATGAAGCCAACATAATATTCTACAATTTGTTTTTTTACTACAAGTCAAAATTCACATGGCATATATGCGTTTTGAGGGCTTCTATCTAGCACATGAGTAAAAAATCAGGTTTTTATCGCCAAATTTGGCCAAAAAGTGTTACCCATCTTCATGGAATCACCCCACATCTACCCTAGGCCAAATCCAGCCGATCACGCCGTAGCATGGGAACAACTCAGGTCTAGTGGCTACCTTCATCAGAGCACATTTCTTGATGTTGGCATATATGGTCAGTTCTTCAAATCCTGCATCAGGCACATCCCGATTTGAAATCATTCGATATATCTCACCCCATTTGTAGTCTGGATCTACTCCATTGGTGGGTCTGGTATCTTCATAGATATATTCCACCTTGGTAATGATTTCCACATATGGTTCTCCCCCATCAACATGAGTCTTCTTCTTTTGTCTTTTAGACATATCTCCTTTGAAGAAGTTACCCTGTCATAAACCAAACATGTTCTTAGACTATTGGAACTTTTAGTTAGTGTTCTAAGAATGAAGAAAAACTGCATCAAAACATTTACCTCTTCCATATGCATTCTTAACAAATAAAATATCAGAATATTAATGCATAATAGAAAATAATAGGCAAAAGGAACTTCTGCAAGCTGAGTCTAAAAAACTTCTAAGTCCGTCTGCAACTAAACATAACCGTGATTGACAATGCATCACTTAAACTGAACTGCATTCAAACTCTTTGCATAACATGAACCACCAAATTAATTGTAAAACAATAATGTGGAAATCCCAGCTCGACCAAGATGTTAAAAAACCCTCACCATTTCTCGAAACTAGGGTACGTGCCTGTGAAAAATGAAAACTCCCCCGGATGGCCATAAACAACCCCACAAAAGTCGGTGTAGACAGCGTAACGCTTGTCTGCACCAACTACCTAAACCTTCGGATTGGGATCAAGTTTCCACAACGAATTAAAAATAGGCTCAAGAAAAAACCCCCATCGCAAATACTGTCAAACTGACTGATACCTCACGTCGTAAGGATACAAATTCATATTTAGATGGCCAACTACCAAATGGCAGGAAAAACCCAACCAGGGGAAAACCCTAGTTCCCAAAATGACTCATAAAATCAAGAGAAATGAGGAACCATGGTTGGCCTACTTGGAAAACAAGTTGCAGTCGACGTGATGATCCGAAAATTCCATGGCAGCACTCCAAATGAACGAAATCCCAACAGCTAAGCACGTTGATACAGTTCGACTCGATAGGGACAGAGCAAACACGAGTTTTCAAGGGTAATAATAAAATAATACCCCATCCCAATATATAAACCTCCCGGTGAAAAATGTTGGCGGGAAAAAACCTTCATCAGCGAGCAGAATAACTAAGCATCGAGCGATTAGTTCACCAAGGAGTTGCAATGGTGGAAGCCATACAGACTAAGGGTTTCGCAGCAAAATAAAATGTTGGTGAAAAAAAACACTAAAACTGTAGCATCGAACATCGAAACCACTACAACATTGGATGATTAGTTCACTAAGGATCCGCAACGATAGGCGACATACAAACTATGGGCTCCGCGACCAACTGAAAACATCGATGATCAGAGGCTCGGAGGACTAACTAGTATTACATTGATAGATGAACCAACTAACCGTCGGAGAGATAGTGTACTACACAGCCGCAACGACGGGAGACAATCAGACTACGGCTTACGCAATCCAATGAAAACTTCGGCGATTGAAAACTTTAATGACTATGAATCAGTGAGTTTAAAACTAAGCATCTCCGTAGTGTCGATGAGATAAACAACAAGGCCTCCAAAACGGCGGCGTCGCTTGAGACTAGAACTCCGACACTTAGCCAAAACATTCCGATATCGAAAACAAAAGATCATTGCAAAGCAAAAAGTTTGAACCAATAAAGCCACGTAATCGGCAAAAGAAAAAACTATCCATTGGCCCATTCTCTATCTGTCCTTCGAAATGACAGTGATATAGAAGGCTAATGCTCTGACCATGATAAAATAAAAACACTGACAGTCCAAAGAAACAAATGAAATAAAAGCACATCGATGAAAATAAGAACTGTCCATCGGGAAGTTCATTACTTACCCTCCACAATGGTGGCTGCGTAGAGAACTACCACCCCGATTCAGACATAAATAAACTTTCAACAGCGATAAAGGAAATCATTTTTAAATCAAAAGGTCATCAATTTCAACTTCACAGTCAAAAGCATCAGCTGGACAAAAGATAATCATTCAACTTCCGAAAGTGGTAAACAATTTACCTCAATTCAACCTCAAAAGATCCAAATTTGTAGCAGAGGAACAATAGAGTTCAGTAATCCAAAACAAATCCAGGCAAAATAAAAGTAAAAGGAGGGTCCAAAATTTTTTAAATTTTTTTGGAAATAGTTGCAGCTGGAACACTTTCTCAAAGATTAAATCACTAGCTCCCAGATTTTTTTAACTTGGCTCTAATACAATGTTATAAGATGCATTAAATATAGAAAATAGATACGATATTTGAGCTTTTATATATGAGATTCAATCATTGGTTTCCCACACATGCTTCAATGATAAAATGAAGAATATGCATGATATGTTAATTTAGGTGCACAATGGGTTTAACACATGCAATTTCACTAGTTATATGGTCCTCCTTGTTGTAGAAACAATTCTCTTTGATATACACTAAGCATTGATACTTATAACATATGCACAATATCGATGCTCCCATGTATGCATGAAGTATTAATGCTCTCTTATATGCATGAAGTATCAATCATCCCTTAGTACATTGAGATTACTTTTTATATGCCTTACCATGGGTTAGAACATGCAATTGTTCATGTCTTAGTGTTGAAACATGTTTGGAAGACCTTGGATTTGCAACATTAGTTGCTTGACTGCAATTGGTTGCATGTACTTGTGGATTCCCTTGAGCCTAGTATTATTTTCAACTATAGTGTTTTTCCAAGTGTTTGGGTGTATTTGGTGTACCATTTGATCATGAGGAGATAGAACTTAACATGGTTCTTCTATTTTCATTGTGTCAGTTATGACTCGATCAAGGTTGAGGCATGGTTATATATTGTTGTCGTAATATATATATATATATATATATTTAGGGCCCTAACTTATGGGCCTATTTCACATATGGTTGCACCTTGGTAGCATTGATGTGCACCCCTTTGATGAATCTCTCTACTTGTGCACACATATTGTACCCATTTAGTTGTTGGATTATCTAGCAATATTGAGAGGGCGGGGGGGTGAATCAGTATTGCCTCATTTTTCTTTTATTAAAACAATTAATACAAGACACACAAAGAATCAAACAAGTTAGGGAACATAATTTTTATTGTGGAAACCTCAAAGAGCAAACCAGAAAATCAAACTCATTAATAAGATGAATTTTACAAAACTGTTTATCTGCTACTATAGAAGGGATGCAACAACACCCCATTTTTTTCCTGCTGCAATAGACAAGAATGCTACAACAACCCATTTCTTCTGCCTACTACTACATACAAGGAGGAAATGACACCTTGTATTCGAACTTATACTGGAAGGAGTCTACGACCCCCTGCAGGCTTGTTGCCTACCCTAGCACTACCCTGCCACCCTAATTTGATTTAATCAAACTTCCATCTCTTCTTGATGTTTTAAACCCTGTCAATGGTTTTCCTTCTTTGGTATCTGTCTTCTGCTGGTGCTACATAGATATGGATTATAGAGACACCTACCTTCCATTTCTAGTTTCTATTTAAATACCTCTTTCTTAATTCTTTTGAACCATTATGTCTTTTCAGCCTCACACCCTTTCCAAAGTTGCATCATTACAATATGGAATCATGCCTCTTTAAAACACATCACTTCATTAATTAACTCTGTTTTAAAAATATACAATCACACCCTTTTAAGCATAATTCTGTTTATTAAGTAACGCTTCACGAATAATATACTTTGCTTGTTAATAATTTATTCTGCTAATTAATCAAAGCTCTGTTTAAAGTATCCTAAAAATTAAATATATGTTTAATTAATCATATTTTACTCTTATACAGGAATACTATATTTCTATTTTAATAATAAATATTTTTTGTTTCTTTGGATGAACCATTCTAACATTCTCATAAAGCCTTCTAAACCTATGTAGAAATCCTTTTCACATTAGTGCTATTGAGTTTAGTTGTCATTGATGTCAAAGAAGTTCATTAATGTCAAAGGAAGTGATGATGTGACATGTGTGATGAGTCTAGGAAACCACATGATGGTGTTTTGGTGCTATTAGGAAGTCATTGTTGTAATATGACATAATTTTGGAACGCTATGACAATTTTGGAAATTGACTAAGTCTCTCCGAAACGATCAGCATAACTCATCCAGTCACTTCAAAACGGTCGACATAACTCATCCAGTCACTGTGAAATGATCGACTGAATCTTCCATGTCAGCGTAACTCATTCAGTATCACTGAAACGATTGGAGAGGTTGGGAAAGTATTGTTTCGACACAACTAAAAGAGATTCCCCGACACCGTCGGAGGTAACTCACGAGTGGGAACCGAAATGATGAGAGAGGTTTTATTTTCAGCACAAATGAAAGAAATCTGCCGACGTCGTCGGAGGTGACTCGTGAGTGAGCGCCGAAACGATCGAAGAGAGTGGCCTACATCGTCGGAGGTGACTTGTGAGTGAACACTGAAACTATTGGAGCGATTGGTTGACACCATCGGAGGTGACTCGCGAGTGACGGACAAAATGATTGGAGAGCCTAGGACAACGTTTAGGTCAACTCAGTTTTTTGTTCTCTAAATAAAATCACCGTGGTGACCTAGGGTTTGAAGAAATTTGTCTAAGGGTAAAATCAAAAGTTTGGAAGACCACTTTCAAATTCCTATGAGATGTTAGGTGTGTGTCAATTATGTCATCAATTGACATTATAATGTTCACCATTGAAGCAACCATCCAACCATTCTTGTAGTTTTATTTATGGTAATCACACGAGGGAGAAATCAATCTGCTAAAGTAGAAGAAAAATTGTTTTACATATGAAGACAAATATTTGACATGGTTGATGAGGAATTTGGAAATGCCCGCAAGGAGGTGTTATTTTTATGTTAAAACTCATCAGTTATCATGGTATTTTTGCTTGGTGAACTAGCTATCCAACCAAAAAATCAGAATCCTACTTGGTTCTCTCATGTTTGAGTTATTGGTATCCCAAAAAAAATGAAAAACATGATTACTCACAAAGGGACTACAGGAATAAGCCCACATAGAAGAAAGGATATTCCCATATATATATAGGAGTAAGGTCCATACATGTCTATAAATGCACACATGTGAAGGATGGGAGAAGGGAGCATGCCCCATATGAAGGAATCCTGCGAAATATTGGAGCATGCCCGCTAGTGAAAGAGATAGGAAGCCCACAGACATGAAAGAAAGAAAGACCGAAGGCCTGGATATGGAATAAACCCATAGAGATTCAAAGAGGCACGAGATGCACATAAAGTTTAATTAATTAATTAATTAAAAATATATAATCAACATAATGATAAATTAATTGATTAAAACTAGTAAGAAACATAATGATAAATTACTTATCAGAGATGTGAAGAGGAACGATGATGAAGATGCATGAGCATAGCTTGAAAAGATGCAATGATTCAAAAGAAAAGTAAAAGAATATATAAACAAAATTATGAAGAAGAAATAAGATGTCTATGGTGTCTAGATCAAAGTGGCAGCATCATAAGTCAGAGACCAAGGAAGTGATGAAATATCAGTGACAAAATTGGAGAACGAAGAAGATCTAGAAGTCTGAAGAAATCAAACTTGGGTGGTAGGGTGTGTTAGAATTTGAATGCCATTTATATCTTCAGGTAGAGAGTTCTGTGTATGTTGCAGCATTTGAATGGAGAATGAAAATACAAATCCAACAAGACAAACCACACATGAAATGGACAAGTATTTCTCAGGAATTTACAGTATACTCATCATAATAATATCCGATGTTACAATGTAGTTTACATAGGTAGAATTCGAATGCATGAGTAATGAATTCAAATCCTCCAAGTGGATAAGAATTTATCTAACTGAATCTCTAACTCAAGGTCTCCCAATCAATATTGGAGTCCAAATAGACAACTTCCTGATGACCAATAACTCCAACAAGTAGTAACAACTAGTTAACTCACTGCAATTGAGAATGAGGTAGGTAAGAAAAGCGCTCCTCCCCATGCAACCATGCATTATCCATGCATTAGTAGCTCTAGCTTAACTGACTGTGAAGTAACTGATTATAAATGAGGGCTAACTAAGAATAACTAGTTCTAACACCAACTGACTAAAGTAGGTTGGTGTTGGGACTCCTAGTGGCTCCTAAAATGTAGGGATTGGTATAGGAGGCGCCCTAACTGATGCATGCACATGCAGTAAGGAGAATTTAACCTCTATTAGTGTTCCCTACACTTCAATGACTGGTACATGTGGCCCCATCAGGCCATGTGGACCCAATTGCAGTAGTGGACCGATTTAATTAATCTAAGGTTCCTAAGTTAGGAAATATTTAATCTAATAGACATTTGACCAAGGGAGGATCAATAATCCTAACACCCCACTTGAATCCTAACTTAGTCAAGTGTGGGCCCTAGTAACAAGACCATAGGTCACCCAAATACAATCTAGAAGATAATAAAAAAATGCTGCTTATTACAACTGAGGAAACAGGGGAAAACCTCATGCGAACCCCCCCCCCCCTCTCTCAAAAAATAAGCAGAAAAATAGCAGTCTGTAAGCTGTCTTTAGAAGAAAGAAGCTTCCTCCTTGGGAAAAATAACTTGAGTAAAACACTGTTGAAAAAATTGCAGCTCTATGTCGTAGCATGGTCCATCAGTGGAACTCTCAATGTTCTTCTGAACTAATGACTTTGTTTGGTTCTGCTGGATGGTGAAGGTAGGGAATGATCAAATCTCCGCTTTTGTGGGCCATGTAGCTGATCATTCACCATCATCAAGTAGCACTGACTTGGAACTTTGCGGCACCATTATGTGGATGGTGAATCTGTGAGAGATAGTACAACATGCTCATTTTGATACTGGGACCTAGTTCTTCTTTTGTCTTCTGGAACTCCAACACCACTTCTAGCTGCATGAAGAATATTTTGAGCCGATCTGGGTTTAGGATTTTCATTAGGAATGGGTATTGGATCTGGATCTAGAATCTCTTGAGATTTAGTCTCAATAAAATGATCATGCTGTATGTGATCTTCTTCATCTGAATCTGAAGCTTGTAGCACATCATCATCACCATCATCAAAAATAGGAGGATAAATAGTTATACCTTCTTGTGTTGCTGGAGGAGTATCATACAACTGATATTCTTTGAACTGAACACTTATTTCAATGAAGCATCTTCTGGTAGAAACCTCCATCAATTTGTAATCTTTTGCATCATTTGCATATCCCAACATAATGCATTCACTACTTTGGGCTTGGAAGGAATTTCTCTTGTCAAGTGGTATCCTGGCCCAAGCTTTGGAACCAAAAAATCTCAGATGAGAGGGATTGGGCTTATACCCATGCAGTGCTTTGAATGGAGTCACCCCAATCACTAACTTGTGAGGCACCCTATTCTGTAAATATGAAGCACAATTTATTGCTTCAGCACAAAGAGAAGGAGGTAGATGCTTGCCATGGATAAGACATGTTTCCATATCTTTCAATGATCTGTTCTTCCTCTCAGCCACACCATTTTGCTGTGGTGTGTATGGAACTGAGTATTCAATTCGAATCCCCTCTGATTCACATAAATTCTGGAAATATATTTTGACATATTCTCCTCCTCCATCGGATCTTATTGACTTGATATTCTTATTGAAACTGTTCTCAACCATATCGTTAAAACTTTTAAAAGTCTCAAAAACTTTTAATTTTAGTTTCATGAAGTAGATCCAACAGTACCTAGAACAGTCATCAATAAAGGTCAGAAAATACCTGCAACCATTAATGGATTTTGTGGGCATAGGTCCAACTACATCACTGTGTATCAAATAAAGTGTAGAGACATCTCTATGGGCCTCCCCAACAACATACTTATTTTCTGGATGCTTACCTACCAAGCACTCAACACATACTCCATCAGAAGTTTGGATGGAGGGAAAACCTTCAACCATGTTATCATTGTGGAGCTGCTTCAGATATTTGAAATTGAGATGGCCAAATATCTCATGCCAAATATTGCTAGTGTTGTTAGCATGAGACAATAAATCTGTAAGAGGTGAAACATGAAAGAAATGTGAAAACTCATAAGATTTGGTAGAGTGATTTGCAATACCTTTCTCTACAAGCTTTTCAATGGATTTTTCTGTAATCTCAACTGAGTATGAATCGAATGTGACCCTCTTGGGAGAGCCTGTATGAGTCATCTGGTAAATAGATAACATGTTAGCAGCAAGGGAGGGCACATGTAAGACATTTTTGAACTCACCATGCTTTGCTCTGAATGAGCCCCTTCCTTCAACTGGAATATGGGAATCATCTCCCATGTGAATATTAGGCCCCTTTGATAGTGAAAGAGTAGAGAAGGACTCTTTGGAGTAAACCATGTGGTTGGAGGCTCCAGAATTTATAATGTACGCTGAGGACGGAGAGAGAGAGTTGCTTTCAAATCATGACACCTTTCGACATATTCTGTCGGTGCTTCTTCATCAAGATTCTTTGCTCTTGGAGGGGCAATGTTGTGCTTCTTGAGTAGAGCGGACATCTCATCAAGTTGCTTCCTCATACAATGTTCTTCAAGATGGTATCCCTTTTCATAATACAGACAAATTCTTTTCAAATTTCTTTTTCTTAGAGCCGGAGGCCCCTTCGGAAGCTTGGTGATTTGGTTTAGGCTTCGAGTCAGCTGCCTTTGGCTCCGTCTTCTTTGATTTCCCCTTTTCTTGTGCTTTGGAAGAGTCAGTAACCAAGAGAGCTTGATCTTTGGAAGTCTGGATGACTCCCAATCGAATCAATTTGTTTTGTTCTTTGATTAAGGATTTAGAGAATGAATATAAAGAAGGAAGTTTCCAATTAGGAAAGATTTCCCTCTTGGAATAAAACATAGAGACATAGACAGAGTACTCAGGACCTAGTTTGCTGAGTATTGAAAGGACATTCTGCTCATCCTTCGGCTCTATCCCACACTTTCTGCATTGTATCACTAGAGACTTGAATTTGGAGAATAATTTCTCAATAGTCTCAAAATTGCTGGGATGTAAAGATACCAACCCATTCTTCAGAATGTGTCCCCGAAGCTCATCTTGTTTTTTAAACAAACTATCAAGCTTCTCCCAAGATTCTTTGGGAGTCCTCAATCCTTCTAGATGAAAGAGGAGATCTTTGGAAATATAAGTACATAAGTACCTAAATGCTTCATCACAACGGTTTAGGAACTTGTTCTACTCTACCAGCTAATGAGGCTCAGCCTCCCATCCATGTGTGTGGTAGGCATGCTTGCGTAAGGCCAGCTGCATATCAATCCTCTAATCAAGGTAATTGAAAGTTGTGAGGATCCGTGGCTTAGGACTTTGATAACTCATAATTTCTCTGGCAGGGAGACTGCAAATACTTCTTTCAAGCTATGCAGAACCTGTCAATTTCTGGGAAATGGGTTTCTTCAGGAAGAAGGAACCTCCTTCTTGAAAGGGGGGACTGTAAGAAACTTAGGGGAGACATATGGGTGTTTTTTCTAGTTTTGAAGGGTATTTGGATTGCTTTAGGTCATGATGAGCATGTGTACTTTGTTCTTGGAGTTTGGGCACAAGCGCCAAAGAGATCTTGTGAGTTTTCTTGGTTGAGGAGTCGAAGAGATTGTTACGACTTGGGTAGATGATTAGACAACTTTGGATCATCGTTGGAGCTGGAGATACTATAGGAATTGGTTTGTAGAAAAGAAGAAGACATATGAAATGGGAGAATCATGTATTTCAATTGAGAATGTATTTTCATGTATGAGAATATCCTTATTTAAGTTTCTTATGAAAACTTCTTTTTGAAATTATTTGTATTATATGCTATTAATGTGAATGCCTATTCAACATAGAATCTGAATGCTTATTTATATATGCACCTGAATTTTTATTCAAATAGAATTAAATGTTTAAAATGGAAATCAAGGATAAAGGAATAAATGTTTAAAATTAAAAAATTAAGGATCCACCGTCATGTGACGGTTTTACTAGAGGGGGAATAACATAAGGGTATAATGTAACATATAAAAGCTATTAAAGTCTTGCAACATCCTAAATTATCCTAAATTAGCAAAAGAATAAGGACAATTTTAAGAATTCAAATATGTATAATAATTGGGTGAATCTTCTTCTCAGGAAAGTTCAAATACTAATTTATTATTAATAAAATATTATTCAAATGTTTTTTTTTGGAAAATGTTTCATTGATTTATAAAATCTTTGTAAAACATTGATGAATTATAAAATATTTGAATATTGATATTAAATACAATAAAAAATATATTTTAATCCATTATATTGATATGAATAGATATATTTAAAAAATATCAATTAAATTATTTCCTACTACAAAATATCTACAATCAATTGCAATCTATTTTATTATAATATTTATACGAACCAAATTTTATTTATCAACTATTTAATGTCATCAAATCCAATTGATCACTATTTAATGTCATCAAATCCAATCATTGAACAAGATTTTAATTAATTTTAAAATACTAAATATGATTTGGCTTAAAACAAAAAAAATATTGAATTAAAAATACATAAACACACAATATACAAAAAGAAAATGTTAATAAATTGAATTGAATGGAATGAGTCATTAGTTTTTTTAATTAAAAGCAATAAAACTTTTAAAAGACTAATTCTAGTGATTATTTCTTCATGCTCAATAAATTATTGTGATTCTATGCAGTACATATCATGATCTCTCATTTAGTTGTAATGATATATGACTTCAATAAAATTAAAGTTTTAAGAGAAATTAATGAACTAAAATGAATTTATTAAATAAAATAAACATGTAGAAACAAAAACATTGAATTTATAACTATTTTTAATAATATAATAACATTGAGAAAAACTCTTAAAATGTAAATTCAAAGAATGAGTTTCCATGGAATTTACCCTATATATTAAGAAAAAATTGGATCCTTTAAATAAAATAGAGTACCTGAAGTCCTTAAATAGGATTTATCACAAGCAATACCATGGGTACATAGGGGGACAACCAAAACCATGAGCCCATAAACAACCAATGGTAAATAACCTTAAACGAGATTTATCACATGCAATACCATGGGAAACCCAAAACCATGGGCCCATAAACCACCAACAGTAAACCCATTATTTATGGAATAAATGTTATATTTAATAATTTTTTAATGAAATGATGGGAGAATTAGTCCTTTAAAAATTATTAACTCAAATGAATTTGTGAGCCCTACAAATATTTTTTTCCTACTAGAGTCACGAATTCCATCGGAGGGAAAACTTTCCTAATGACTAGGACGAGATCACGAACATACTAAAATAGATGAAAAATTATCTTATTACTCTTATGGAAGGAAAATAAGACATCAAAGGAGGTTACATTGACCAAACAAGCAAGAAAAAATGAAGTGGAAGAAGATGGATGAAGAAGGGAATATGTTTCTGAAGTTTGAACCTTGGTGTTCCTACCCTTGAAACTTGACCTTCTTCACTCCACCAACTTAGTATGTGAAAAATATATAAACAACCCTCCTCAAATGATTGATGGCTTTAAAAAAATTATAAATCAAATCAAAACAATAAATATAATCACAATTAGTATGAATTAAACTATTGAAAATAATACAATACTTCAACCAATATAGCCTAACCATATCAACATATGTATATGGGGGAGTGAAATATCATAAATTTATATTAATAGACAACAACAGATGATATATATTTACCTATCTGTTGCCTCAACACCTTTCAAAGCATAAGACCAGGTTCCTTGCTCTTGAATCACTTTTGATCTTGTCTCTAATCAGATTCCTTTTAAGGGTGTATATGTAGAAGTCACATGAGATGAGTGACTTCAACACTTAAAGAATGGGTTCTTAGGGAAAGGGTTAGATGAGGGATAATAAATATGAATAGATTAAAAAATCTATGGATATTTCTATAGCGTGACAATAGTCAAGGTGTTTCTTCATCACTTCAACCATCTTATCCCTTTTTAGTGAGTTTTTGGGATAGTGAGAGCTGTTACCAAGAACTTTCATGAGTTAGAATTGAAGCCAACTACCCAAAAACTATTTCAATTTTCAAAAATTTTGAGATTTATTGCATTTTTAGCCATGTTTTAGGTACCACACACCATGCTAAAGGGAAACAAGCATGGCATGTTAATTTCATCAAGAAAAAGAGCATGAGGCCTCTTTTGTGATCCAAACACAATTATTTTAGGGCAAAAATATTTGGTTTTTTCTCAATGATGGTCATAACATCCAATAGGAACAAATTAGGGGATCTTACATGCTTGATAGGTTCATATCCATGAACAATCATGGACAGTTGGGTGTCATCTAGGGGTACTGTTGTCACAAAATGAGGAAGTGACAATTTATGTTATAACATTGTTAAGACAGAATGAAGGAATTTCGCAAATAGGTTGTAGAGAGAAGGGATTCTATTTTTTTTCAGGGTTCTCAAAACTAGGTATTGTCATGTACTATAGATATTTTATATATGTGTAGGGTACAACAGTAGTACTTAACCCAATATCTCAGGGAACTAACTAAGGTGGTTCAACCGTGCCCTTAACCATACTATTGACTACCCATGTACATAAGAGTACCTTTTTGAGTGTTGTTATCGATGCCACTATAGCTATAAGACCATCGTAGGTTGTTTTTAGGTGACCAACAATACTTTTGATATACCCGAGGGAATGTGGAAGTGATTCTATGTAGAGGTGTTTTCTGAAGTGATACTACTCGAGGGGTTACCAACAAGAGTTACAAGGGTTTCCAACAATTGCACCAAAAAATGGCATGATGTAACTATGTACCAATTGTATTCGTCACATATATTTATCCCCTACCATAGGTTTATTTATTGAATGACAGATCCCTACAGTTATTTTCAAATGTTGTAACATGTCTCTAGCCTAGAAAATTATATCAATTCTCGAATGAATGTTGTCTCGGGATCGTGGCTATATTACCACTTATGATGTTCCTTACCCTTGTAACTTCAGAACCACACAATATATAACAACATTCTCAAATGCATGTTGCCTCACGATCATGGCTCTCATACCGCTTGTTGTGTTCATTGCCCCTATAACTTGATAATCACATAGTAGATATAAACATTAGCATGCAAACAACAAGAAATAAGCAACACATAATGATAAATATGATTCAATAATAACATAAGAAGGAATAAATTTAGATCTTTGTTATTATGAGAAAAATGTTTACCATCTATCATTCTAGAAAGGTTGCAGGTTTGAATCTCGATCTCTTATACATATGGCTATTTTCTTATACAAATGTGTATGTTACATTAGCTGAAATGGCTGAATAGCATTGACAGTATTGAGATAGAAGGGAAATTATTTAGATTGAATCAATTCCATTGGCACACCCCGACTGAGCATATTGTAGACGAAAAATGGTAAAATCTCACAACCCTTTTTTGATCTCTGCTACACTAAATTTTTTTTGTTGAAGGGTTTGTGTTTAAATAGGAATCTATTGGATACCCATTTGTTGCATCAAGCAGAGGACGACACAATCGTCGTGCTAGGAATCATTTACAAGTTTTGCAGGCCTAACACTTTCCTGGCAGAGGTATATTCATAATAAATATGATAAATTGCAGTATCATTATTATGTATATTTGTAGATTATATCATGTCTACTCTTTATGGGTATAACGAACAATTAATGGATGAAATCAAGTCCATTAGGGATATGGAACCCCCGGAGGAATCTCTGGGCATGGTGGATCTGAAGCACATAAAACTGGGTAGCAGGAAATATTACAGGTACACAGGATCTCTCACCACTCCTCCTTGCATGGAGGGAGTCATTTGGATTGTCATTCACGAGGTATTCTCTTCTCTAATTGTTGGATATAATATTTCCAATGAATTTTGATAAGTTTAGTGATTGGGTTGAGATTTGTTGAAATTTAGTTGGGGAATTTTCTTAATTTTTATCTCTATATTAGATTTAAAATCAGTTATATAAATATGTTATAATTAACACTGTAATTGAATAATTGATTAGAAGAGTAGTCTATATAATATAAATATTATTTGATTTGTACAATGTGTACGATATTTGCTCAAAAAAATTCTAAATGTTTTTGGTAAATCCATAATAGGTACAGTCCGTGTCCAAAAACCAAGGTAACAGACAGGGTGCCTTTTAGGGTCTTACTTTGCCCTAGTTAACTCGCTAGGGTACCATCCTCCCTAAGACTGGGTCTCGTAGCTGCACTAACTTTAATAAGGTGATGCCTGATTCTATACAATTTATTTCATTAGTCTCCATGTATTCACCACAAGCCCTTGAGGTGATGCCTACAATTTATTCCCGTAGTCTCAATGCATTAACTACAAGCCCTTGAGGTGATCCCTGATTCTATGCAATTTATTCCCTAGAGGTGATGTCTGATTCTAAGAAATTTATTCCATTAGTCTCCATGTATTAATGACTTGTTCTATGTGTGTAGTTCCATAAATAATATTTCATATGTAGAACTGCTCACACTTGCCAATGCTTAATAAAGAGTTGAAGAATTAATGTAACTCTAAATGGATAGTTTGTAAAGTTTGTAAAGCATATTTCAAGGCTTTGCAAATGAGGTAGAAAGCTAAGGAGGCCTGAATGTAGAGAAAAAATCCATGGTTATTTATACTTGAGCTAGAGGAGTATTGTGATGGATGATCTCCCTGAGAGTCCTTGGTTGCTCGTTGGAGGTAATGATTGATTTTATGTGATTGATATTGTTAATTTCAATATTATTTCTTTATCTTTGTGAAAATCACCTTATGCAATGAGTGCTAAGTATTACATATGTAAGAAAATCAAGATAAACATTTCAAACTAATTTTATAAATATAATAAACACATTTCTTTGAAGCATTTATTTTCTTGAAAGAACAAACCACATATAATCTTTTTTTTGGGCTGTTCTAAAATCTTTCCAATCATTGAGTGAGAGGCGCTTTCTATAGCTCAAATGGGAGAGATGTGTCTTGTTTGTAACGCTGATGTGGCACATGTAGGTTCAATAAAAATAATAATAATAAAAAATAAACAATAAAAAAACTTATAACATGTTGACTTATAATTAAAAAAATAAAAATATTATACTCATATAAATATACAACCATATTAGGGAAATAATCACAATCTTACAAACTGAGTAGTAAAATATTAGTAGTAAATCAATTGACTTGAGTAGTAAAAAGAAAAATTATAAAACCAAAACATATAAAATTTAATTTTAAACCATGGGTCACTAAAACCATGTGCCTTAAACCATGGATTATTTTACTCATTAACTACTCTTAATATTCATTATTAGTTTTAAAGAAAGACAAGTAAAACAATTTTTGGAAAACTACTTGATTATGTGATTATTAATGTTAGTCACCTTATTCTTTTGTTGTTATTTACCCTATTTTGAAATTACTTAAGCAAGTTGGCCATTTCCCTTCGAAGTAGGAACACTTATTAGACATTTTGTAAATTAAAAAGGGTTTGCACCTCAAGAAAACTTGATTCCTCTGGGCTCTTGGTAGAGGCATAGTTAAGATGGATCTATACTAGTATATATATATACACACAATTCTCACCCACACATGAAAATATTCACTTAGTACAATCCATAAGGAGTCACTAAAATGCATAAGTGCACTAGCTCTCATAGAAGGCAAAGGAAGTCAAATTTTGATGGATGTGGGAAGGATAAACCCTAATTTTCTAAGTGTGGTGGTCCTTTAGGAATATGGACACATCATTTGATATACAAGGAACTGTGGCTAACAGAAGGTGAACTCAAGTGTTTCCGGAACATAAAGCACTAATCCAAATAACCAGGAATACCACAAGGAAAGGGAAACTCTATAACATTATTCGACATCATTAATTAAGAGAGAATTATTGTAAATTCATAATTGATTAAAGACTTGCAAAGGTGTCGTGTCCATAATCTTTATTGCCAATTATGATCGTGAGACGAAGGTTTCACCAGTTAAGCCTTGATAAAAGGGGTACTTCAGATGCCACATAATATTGGAATAAATGGAAAACTTTGATTTTAGGTGACAATTAGGGGTACTTCCCTAATTTATTTGAAGATGAAGTGAAAAGAGAAAAGATAGGAAATTGAATCAGCTTTCATAATATATAGCATTTATGCAGAGAAAATGTGTGTAAATGATTATAAAATTAGTTTCCGTGAAAGTGGGTTTTCAAATTTTCAGCACATCTTAACATATATGTTTGTGCAGGTGTAGCAATATATGAGGTAAATGATGTCGATTTGGGATAAAATATTGTAGACATATAAATGACATATGGGCCTAGTGCAACACTATTTATTCAGAAATTTTCATGAAGTATTTTATTATTATTATTAATTATTGAAGTCACAAAAGCTTGAAATTAAAACCTAATGTGCGGGTGCAACACTTTAGGGGAAAAAATTAATGAAATCCTTGATTTATAAATATAAGATCGTAGAAATTGATCTCGTCTAGTGTGCCATATATTTCTATTGGGAAATGGTGATGGAAATCAAAAGTTATATAACAAACAATTGATGTATGTATTTTCAAAAATTGACGTGTGTCATTTAGAAAAATAATTATAAATAAATAAAACATAGTTTTGAAGGAAAAAATTACATATTTAGAATCGTAAGATCGTACTCTACAATATCCTAGATTTTCATAAAAAATATTGTGTATGTCATATCAAAACACGCCATCTAAACTGAGCATATTGATAGAGTTCTAAAAGACAAGAAATAGACCTGGTTTATTTGTCCTAGCCAATAGGTTCGGTAGTCCGAAGCTATTTTTGAACCTAATGCCAAACCTTATTCCCACCAATTATTTTAATTTTAAAATAACGCATATGTGTTATAGCTTATTCATATCACATATGCGATATAACACATATGCGATATGATAAAGCTATAACACATATGCATTTTGTCTTAACTAATTTGGTTTTGTCCTAATGCATCATTGTTCATTATCCTCGTCCTCATCATCATCACCACCCTCATCCTCCTCCTCCTCATCATCATAATCACCCACATCCTCCTCCTCATCATCATAGTCATCCTCCTCCTCCTCCTCATCATCATCATTGTTCATCATCATCGTCATCATCATCATCATCATCATCCTCATCCTCATCCTCATCATCATCTTCCTTCTCCTCCTCCTCCTCCTCCTCATCATCATCTCCCTCATCCTCATCATCATCATCATGGTCATCATTGTCATCATCCTCATCATCATAGTAATCATCCTCCTCATCATCACCATCATTGTTCATCATCATCTTCATCGTCACCCTCATCCTCATCCTCATCACCATCCTCCTCCTCCTCCTCCTCCTCATCACCCTCATCCTCCTCCTCCTCCTCATCACCCTCATCCTCATCATCATCATCATGGTCGTCATCATCATCCTCATCCTCATCCTCCTCCTCCTCATCACCCTCATCCTCATCATCATCATCATGGTCATCATCATCATCATAATAATCATCATCATCCTCATCCTCCTCCTCCTCCTCATCACCCTCATCCTCATCCTCATCATCATAGTCATCATCCTCCTCCTCATCACCATCATTGTTCATCATCATATTCATCGTCACCCTCATCCTCATCATCATCATCACCCTCATCCTCATCATCCTCATCATGGTCATCATCATCATCATCATCATCATCCTCATCCACATCATCATCATCATGGTCATCATCATCATCATCATCATCATCATCATCCTCATCCTCATCATCCTCATCCTCATCCTCATTATTTATCACCCTCATCCTCATCATCATCACCATCCTCCTCCTCCTCCTCCTCCTCCTCCTCCTCCTCATCACCCTCATCCTCATCATCATCATCATGGTCATCATCATCATCCTCATCCTCATCCTCATCTTAATCATCATCATCATCACCCTCATCCTCATCCTCATCATCATAGTCATCATCCTCCTCATCATCACCATCATTGTTCATCATCATCTTCATCGCCACCCTCATCCTCATCATCATCATCATCACCCTCATCCTCATCATCATCATCATGGTCATCATCATCATCATCATCATCATCATCACCCTCACCCTCATCATCATCATCATCATCATTATCTTCCTCATCCTCATCAGCATCATCATCATCATGACCCTCATCCTCATCAGCTTCATCATGGTCATCATCATCATCACCCTCATCCTCACTGTCATCATCATAGTCATTATCCTCCTCATCATCACCATCATTGTTCATCATCATCATCATCATCACCCTCATCATCATCATCATCATCACCCTCATCCTCATCAGCTTCATCGTCACCCTCATCCTCATCCTCATCCTCATCATCACCCTCATCCTCATCAGCATCATCATGGTCATCATCATTGTCATCATCATCATTATCATCACACTCATCCTCATCAACATCATCATGGTCATCATGGTCATCATCACCCTCATCCTCATCAGCTTCATCATGGTCATCATCATCATCATCATCACCATCATCATCCTCATCCTCATCCTCATCATCATCATCGTTAACCTCATCATCATTATCACCCTCATCCTCCTCCTCCTCCTCATCACCCTCATCCTCATCATCATCATCATGGTCATCATCATCATCATCATCATCATCATCATCACCCTCATCCTCATCCTCCTCCTCACCATCCTCATCCTCCTCCTCATCATCATCACCCTCATCCTCATCAGCTTCATCATGGTCATCATCCTCATCACCATCATCATCATCCTCATCCTCATCCTCATCATCATCATCGTCAACCTCATCATCATCATCACCCTCATCCTCCTCCTCCTCATCACCCTCATCCTCATCCTCCTCATCATCATCATCATCATAATCATCATCATCCTCATCCTCCTCCTCTTCCTCCTCATTGTCACCCTCATCCTCATCCTCATCATCATAGTCATCATCCTCCTCATCATCACCATCATTGTTCATCATCATCTTCCTCGTCACCCTCATCCTCATCATCCTCATCATCACCCTCATCCTCATCATCATCATCATCATCATCACCCTCATCCTCATCATCATCATCGTCATCATCCTCATCCTCATTGTTCATCACCCTCATCCTCACCATCATCATCATCTTCATGGACACCCTCATCCTCATCATCCTCATCATCATCATCATAATCCTCATCCTCATCCTCATCCTCATCATCATCACCCTCATCCTCATCCTCATCATCATCATCATCATCATCATCACCCTCATCCTCACCCTCATCCTCACCATCATCATCATCCTCATCCTCATCATCATCATCATCATAATCCTCATCTTCATCATCATGATCATCATCACCCTCATCCTCATCATCAACATCATGGTCATCATCATCATCATCATAATCATCACCCTCATCCTCATCATCATCATCATAGTCATCATCCTCCTCATCATCACCATCATTGTTCATCATCATCTTCATCATCACCATCATCCTCATCATCATCACCATCCTCCTCCTCCTCCTCCTCATCATCACCCTCATCCTCATCATCATAGTCATCATCCTACTCCTCATCACCATCATTGTTCATCATCATACTCATCATCACCCTCATCCTCATCCTCATCATCACCCTCATCCTCATCATCATCATCATGGTCATCATCATCATCGTAATCATCATCATCACCCTCATCCTCATCCTCATCATCCTCATCATCATCCTCATCCTCATCATCATTGTTCATCACCCTCTTCCTCACCATCATCAACACCTTCATCCTCATCATCATCATAATCCTCATCCTTATCATCATCATCATCATCACCCTCATCCTCATCATCATAATCATAGTCATCCTCCTCCTCATCATCACCATCATTGTTCATCACCATCTTCATAAGCATAGATAAATGTAAATTGCATATATTCATTGAGCACTAAATCGCATATGCGATATATCTTATATGCACTAAAGCGCATATGCGATATATCGCATATGCGTTTTGGAGAACATGTAAAAACTTGCCCATTCATTAAAAAGATGGAAATCAATATCGCATATATTGCATATGCGTTTTGGAGAACATGTAAAAACCTGCTCGTTCATTAAAAAGATGGAAATCAATATCGCATATGCGATATGTGTTTTATAGAAAATGTTGGGTGGCGTCGTGTGGGCCAGGTTGACTGTATCAAAAGACATAATTCATCTGAACCCGTGCACAGAGAACTGTTCAACATGCAATTTTTTATCATTACTTACATAATTCCATAGTTTTGTATAGGTTTGGGTGGATTTCAATGGGGAATGTACGTAATAGAGGATGAAAGTCAGTAAGGAAGGTGCTTACACCGGAAGAAGCAGAAATTAAAAAACAAAAAAAGAGTGAAGATTCAAGAAATCATCAGCATTCATTACATGAGCAAATAGTTTCCATTCCCCCTCAATAGATACCTGACGTAGAGGCTGAGGAAGATAATGCAACATTAAAGGAAGCTGGTTATACGGAAGTTGATACTATTGATCCATTAGTAAATGGATAATCTTGTGAAGAGTTCAATAATTATGTTACTCCTGAAGCAAATGTGACTCAGCAACAATCATGTTCGGTGGTTCAATCTCCTAATCGAAGTTGTGAGCCTGTAGTGGATGTAAACGTCACTCCAGCATTTCAAACGACAACAAATTTTGCATCAAAACGAAAGAGAAATCCTAAATGAATACAAGTGGACGAGAGCAGATTGACTTCCATGGAAGGTAAGGTGGCTAAACGCACTATCCTTCGTCATTCTTCTCAAATAATGAGAAAATATTTTGATAACAAATCCGAATCTGGTAAATGCCAATTGTTTTTAGCTTTGCTTAAATCTAGAAATATGGCAACTATTAGAAGAAATGTAGGCATAACAACAATGAAGAATATCGAATCAAGTAATCACATTGTTAAATCTCTTACTGCTGCATTCACATCGATTGGTAAAAAAACTCGTTCACAAGACTGTAATGTGGCTCATCATGTATTGGCTGAATCAATTGTATGTAGATCCACAAGACAACGTTGTTTACTTAAATGCACATCACAAATTGTGCCTTTACATCCAAAGACACTTAAAAAATATTCAGTAAGAAGAGACAACCTTGATGTAGAGGGACAAATGGAAACATTACGGGCATTTAGCGGTAGGTTTCCCCGCAAAGACATGAAGTTAGTAGAAGCAGTGAAGGGCCTAGTGCAAACGTTTTGGCATGATAACACTAGGCCTTCTTCTAACAAGAAGGATGTGTTAAAACATTGTAGGGGTTCTAGAAACAATGAACCTCATGTTAAACATTATCTTGACATGACACAAACTCAACTGTTCGAGATGCTTAAATTTTCCCACGTAGAGCTAAGGCTCGGGCAAAGATATTTTGAAAAATGCAAGCCTTGGTATGTTAGAATCAATACCATCCGAAACACTTGTTGTTGTAGATACCACATAGAGTTTGACCTATATTACCATACATTTGCACATATACATCGTTTTTTGCATCCTAACCATGTGTAGGAATGCTCAAGTATAGTACCGCCAATGTCATCCAGAGATTTCTTCCATAGCATAATGTGTCTGAGGCAAGATGGAAAGACACATTACTTAAAACAATGTGTAGACGGTTCTTGCGACAATTGTGGTGGGCTATCATTATGGTCTAATTGCATCCATGAAAGTGAAGGTCAAGCATTCGGGAATGCAATTGTCGAGAAGTAGAACTATCAGTATGAGACATATCAGCTAAATGATGGGAACGAAAGCAAGAAGATTAAATTGGTGACTTCACAGGTAAATTGTTGAATATTGACAAATTAATATTCATGTACACATTTTTTTATGTGGTTTATTGACATATTAATATTCATGTACCAGGTGCGAGTATGTGATTTTATTCCAGAGTTTCGTGGAAAGATCCAACAGTACATTCAACATGTCGATATGGCACGGTGGAAAGATGAGCAATTCAGAATATGCCTGGACACCTTCCCTCTCGGAACAATACTATCAGTGGTTGAATTTGCGGAAAATTACACCCTACAACCACAAAATGAAATTCAAAGTCAATACTATCACTCAAAGCAGGTGAGCATAATGGTGCATATCACATATCGACATGGGCAAGATAGTAATGAAGAGAAATGTGTGATACTGAAAAAAGTCACTTCTACATAAGAGATGACCGGACCCATGACATCCATTACGTGCAACATTGCTTTAAATTATTCTATGATCACATCATGGCTATGGATATACCATTTTATCGTCATTTCATTTGGTCAGATGGTTGTGCTAGATAGTTCAGGAATGCACGTGTATTTGAATGGTTGTGTTTGTTGCACATAAAATACAAGGTGCCACATGTATAGAACTACTTTGAAATTGGTCATGGAAAAGGAGAGAATGATGGTGCTGGTGCATGCATTAAAACTTCCCTTCGAAGGGAAGAGATGAAGTTTATAGGTGCTTGCCTTCGAGACGCTGCATCTATAGTCCAATGGTGTGCATCTGTCATTGGAGAAAAAGCAACAAGGAAACATTTAGTGCGAAGAATATTCTGGGAGGTGACAAATATGGACCGATCACAAACACATCGAGTGAACATAGTGCATGGAACTTGACAATTTCATTCAATTAGAAGCTCAGACAACTCGACCCTACAAATTTGGACAAGATTGAAGGCTTTCTTTTGCAGTTCCTGTAGCATCGGTTAATGGGATGATTGTGAGCATACGCATACCATTGATACATGGGATCGAGTGAAACTTGGCACCAATTTCAACAGGGTTAATGAAATAGACTGTTTGGAAGATGATCAGACACATATTTCTACAGACTATGATCACATATCGGATCTCATACAAGCAGGTACATGAGTAGTACCTAAATCAGAAAATGCATTTATGTATTGTTTACTTAGCCTATGTAGAATTTAATTTATGTAGAAATTAGAAATGCAAGACCTTATTTACAAAATGTATTGTTAACTCGACCTATTTCCTTTCACAGGTCAGATATATGCTGTGGTTGCCCCAAAAAATAATGAATGGGGTTTTGAATATTGGTTGGCACATTGCTTAGAGGGGAAACAAACCCTTCTAGAACCTGTTACAGATGATGAAAATATTGAATTCCCAACTGGCTCGATGGTTATAAAAGGGGAGTACTTGACACTTGCAGCACAACATAAAAGGAAGGGTGTGTATGTATATCAGGATTATAGACCAGGAGCTATTGTATACCACTTCACCAACCTAGTAGTTGGTATAAACATCAAGTTGCGGACACTTGGTCACAAAAATAGGTCACATGTACGATACTTGCTACCTCATATAGAGAATGAAATATTTATGGACACCATCGGCACCAGAGATGATCTAGATGGCCTACTTGTATCAGTGCATTGTTAGGTGCATTATTTAACCTTTAAAGTGAATTATGAAGCATAATTTCAATTATTTAGCCTTACTTTATTCCCAATGTAAGAAACTTGTGATTGATAGATACCATTCATAGACATAATATTATTCAGAGGATACTGGACACTATAAACACGATCGTACAACCTCGAGTGAGTTATCTATAAATCATGTTTGCACATTTTCATTGGGTTCTCTTTTCTTTCTTATGATGTTACTAATGTCTATCCTTTTGTGTGCGTAGGATAAAAACACCATCTACGGCACATTGGAGGCGCCAAGAATGGTGTCTTTAGACACCACCAAATAGAGTTCAGAAAATAACAAGCTCTCAAGTTGTTGAAATTTACATTTCTTGATGTTTTTAGTTTAATATACATTCAATTACATTGCCATGTACAAATTGGAAACCAACTAGGCTTTCATACTTGCATGCACCAACTAGGCTTTCATGAACACCAATTTGCATGCACCAACTAGGGATGACAAGGTATGAGATGGAACTAGGGTTTAGTGAGCAATTTGCAAGTTAAGAGAGGGAACTAGAAACAGATGATCACCAATACTTGCATGCACCAACTAGGATTTCATGAACACCAATTTACATGCACCAACTAGGGTTGACAAGGTATGAGATGGAACTAGGGCTTAGTGAGCAATTTGCAAGTTAAGAGAGGGAACTAGAAACACACGATCACAAATACTTGCATGCACCAACTAGGCTTCCATGAACACCAATTTGCATGCTCCAACTAGGGTTTAGTGAGCAATCATGCAAGTTAGGAGAGGGAACTAGAAACACATGATGATCACCAATACTTGCATGTACCAAATATGATTTCATGAACACCAATTTTCATGCTCCAACTAGGGTTGACAAGGTATGAGATGGAACTAGGGTTCAGTGAGCAATCATGCAAGTTTAGTTATGACCTAATGAGCAAGTTTAATACTCTAGGCCGCTCGTATTAGAGACCCCTCTGCAAATATTTCATGTAAGTCTTGTTGTTACATAATCCAAGTATTCAAGTATTGTGTTATTCAAAATCCAACTTCTTATGTTGCAGGTACCATCCAAGTAGTGGTAACACTGTAGTCATTTTCTTCTAGCAGAGGTAGGAATTCACGTTCCTTCTTAATCATTATTTTAACCAGCGATAACCATGAATTTTTGTTAAATCACACATAGCCATACCTACATGAAAGTATTAGTAAAGTTTGCAACTGGGACTCATATATATGTAGCTTCACAATCAAATTCTCTCAATTTTTTTTCTATAAATATTGCATGCATGTTATTATACATGGGTTTGTAATATTATTATTCATGTTTATTTTTTCATATAGATGGTATAATGTTCTTGTCAATATTGAGTTATTTGGCATAGGCTACAAAGTTGCAAATAAAATAAAATTTGTGGTGATTTTTATGGTCACTTTATTCAATTATAATTATCAAGTTATAAAACTTGTTTGGAAGACACTGTAATTCTCTTAACATTTCAGAGTTCCATGGATGTTAATCCTTTTAACCAAATTTTCTATATTGACTAAAAAAAATTGCAAAGATCATAGTATTTTATCTGCTGTTATCTTTTGGGGTATATGGAAAGTAAGAAATTAGGCCCGTGGTGGAGCTGCCTTATCTCATGTTCTTATAAGATGTATATTATAAGATGTATATTTGTTTTCATTTTCTTATAAGATGTATATTTGGTTTCTTTCAAATAAATTTAGGCCGGTGGTGGAGCTACCTTATTTCATGTTCTTGTAAGATGTATATTTGGTTTCTTTCAAAGGTATGAGATGGAAATAGGGTTTAGTGAGAAATTTGCAAGTTAAGAGAGGGAACTAGAAACACATGATCACCAATACTTGCATGCACCAACTAGGCTTTCATGAACACCAATTTGCATGCTCCAACTAGGGTTGACAAGGTATGAGATGGAACTAGGGTTTAGTGAGCAATTTGCAAGTTAGGAGAGGGAACTAGAAACACATGATTACCAATACTTTCATCCACCAACTAGGCTTTCATGAACACCAATTTGCATGCTCCAACTAGGGATGACAAGGTATGAGATGGAACTAGGGTTTAGTGATAAATTTGCAAGTTAAGAGAGGGAACTAGAAACACATGATCACCAATAATTGCATGTACCAACTAGGCTTTCATGAACACCAATTTGCATGATCCAACTAGGGTTCGCAAGGTATGAGATGGAACTAGGGTTTAGTCAGCAATTTGCAAGTTAAGAAAGGGAACTAGAAACACATGATCACCAATACTTGCATGCACCAACTAGTCTTTCATGAACACCAATTTGCATGCTCCAACTAGGGTTGACAAGGTATGAGATGGAACTAGGTTTTAGTGAGCAATTTGCAAGTTAAGAGAGGGAACTAGAAGCACATGATCACCAATACTTTCATGAATCAAATAGGATTTCATAAACACCAATTTGCATACACCAACTAGGGTTGACAAGGTATGAGATGGAACTAGGGTTTAGTGAGCGATTTGCAAGTTAAGAGAGGGAACTAGAAACACATGATCACCAATACTTGAATGCACCAACTAGGATTTCATGAACACCAATTTGCATGCTCCAACTAGGGTTGACAAGGTATTAGATGGAACTAGGGTATGGTGAGCAATCATGCAAGTTAGGAGAGGGAACTAGAAACACATGATCACCAATACTTGCATGCACCAACTAGGCTTTCATGAACACCAATTTGCATGCTCCAACTAGGTTTGACAAGGTATGAGATGGAACTAGGGTGTGGTGAGAAATCATGCAAGTTAGGAGAGGGAACTAGAAACAAATGATCAACAATACTTGCATGCACCAACTAGGCTTATATGAACACCAATTTGCATGCTCCAACTAGGGTTGACAAGGTATGATATGGAACTAGGGTTTAGTGAGAAATTTGCAAGTTAAGAGAGGAAACTAGAAACACATGATCACCAACAATTGCATGCACCAACTAGGCTTTCATGAACAACAATTTGCATGCTCCAACTAGGGTTGACAAGGTATGAGATGGAACTAGGGTTTGGTGAGCAATCATGCAAGTTAGGAGAGGGAACTAAAAACACATGATCACCAATACTTGCATGCACCAACTAGGCTTTCATGAACACCAAATTTCATGCTCCAACTAGGGTTGACAAGGTATGAGATGGAACTAGGGTTTGGTGAGCAATCATGACTCTTAGGAGAGGGAACTAGAAACACATGATCACCAATACTTGCATGCAACAACTAGGCTTTCATGAACACCAATTTGCATGCTACAACTAGGGTTGACAAGGTATGAGATGGAACTAGAGTTTCGTGAGAAATCATGCAAGTTACGAGAGGGAACTAGAAACAGATGATCCCCAATACTTGCATGCACCAACTAGGCGTTCATGAACACCATTTTGCATGCTCCAACTAGGGTTCACAAGGTATGAGATGGAACTAGGGTTTGGTGAGCAATCATGCAAGTTAGGAGAGAGAACTAGAAACAAATGATCACCAATACTTGCATGCACCAACTAGGCTCTCATGAACACCAATTTTCATGCTCCAACTAGGGTTGACAAGTATTAGATGGAACTAGGGTTTAGTGAGCAATTTGCAAGTTAAGAGAGCGAACTAGAAACACATGATCACCAATAGTTGCATGCACCAACTCGGCTTTCATGAACACCAATTTGGATGCTCCAACTAGGGTTCACAAGGTATGAGATGGAACTAGGGTTTCGTGAGCAATTTGCAAGTTAAGAGAGGGAACTAGAAACAGATGATCACCAATAATTGCATGCACCAACTAGGCTTTCATGGACACAATTTTGCATGCTCCAACTAGGGTTGACAATGTATGAGATAGAACTAGGGTTTGGTGAGAAATCATGAAAGTTAGGAGACAGAACTAGAAACACATGATAACCAATACTTGCATGCACCAACTAGGCTTTCATGAACACCAATTTTCATGTTCCAACTATGGTTCACAAGGTATGAGATGGAACTGGGGTTTGGTGAGCAATTTGCAAGTTATGAGAGGGAACTAGAAACACATGATCACCAATACTTGCATGCACCAACTAGGCTTTCATGAACACCAATTTGCATGCTCCAACTAGAGTTGACAAGGTATGAGATGGAACTAAGGTTTCGTGAGCAATTTGCAAGTTAGGAGAGGGAACTAGAAACACATGATCACCAATAATTGTATGCATCAACTAGGCTTTCATGAACACCAATTTGCATGTTCCAACTAGGTTTGACAAGGTATGAGATGGAACTAGGGTTTGGTGAGCAATCATGCAAGTTAGGAGACAGAACTAGAAACACATGATCACCAATACTTGCATGCACCAACTAGGCTTTCATGAACACCAATTTGCATGCTCCAACTAGGGTTCACAAGGTATGAGATGGAACTAGGGTTTGGTGAGAAATCATGAAAGTTATGAGAGGGAACTAGAAACACATGATCACCAATACTTGCATGCACCAGCTAGGCTTTCATGAACACCAATTTGCATGCTCCAACTAGGGTTGACAAGGTATGAGATGGAACTAGGGTTTAGTGAGCAATTTGCAAGTTAGGAGACAGAACTAGAAACGCATGGCCATGTACAAATTGGAAACGAACTAGGCTTTCATGAACACCACTTTGAATGCTATCACTAGGGTTGACAAATAATGGGATGGAACTAGGGTTTACTTCAACCAATTTAGGGTTTGTAGGGTATGATGTATGTTAGTAAGGTATGATGTTAGTATCATAGGGTATTGTAGGGTATGATATGGTATATATTACATATGTATGCATGACTTAGTGTTATGGTATATTGTTAGTATGTTATGTTATGGTATGTTATTGTATGTTAGTATAGTATGATGTTAGTGTCATAGGGTTTGTAGGGTATGATGTATGTTAGTGTGGTATGTTGTTAGTATCATAGGGTATTGTAGGGTATGATATGGTATATATTACACATGCATGCATGACTTAGTGTTATGGTATATTGTTAGTATGTTATGTTATGGTATGTTATTGCATGTTAGTATGGTATGATGTTAGTGTCATAGGGTAATGTAGGGCATGTTATTGTGTGTTAGTATGGTATGATGTTAGTATCATAGGGCATTGTAGGGTATGATATGGTATATTACAATGGTATGGTATGTTAGTATGGTATGATGTTAAAGTATGTTATGTTATGGTATGTTATTGTATGTTAGTATGGTATGATGTTAGTGTCATAGGGTATTGTAGGGTATGTTATTGTATGTTAGAATTGTATGATGTTAGTATCATAGGGTATTGTAGGGTATGATATGGTATATATTACACATCCATGCATGACATAGTGTTATGATTGTTAGTGTATGTAATTTAGTTAGTATATGGTATGGTTATGATGTTAAAAAGTTGAGGATATCCATAATGTTAAAAAGCTGATGAGTCGTAAATTCTTCCTTCAAGTATTTGAAATTCATAAGTTAGCACACATGTGAACCACACATATCATTATATCACATAGGTGAACCACACATATCATGTTCCAAGATCAAGTCAAGCATATCATGTTCCAAGATCAAGTCAACCATATATGTATAAATTTGGACCTTGCTTTATATTATATATGTATAGAAATAATGTTACAAAAATTGTCATGCCACATGGCCATAATACAAAATAGTGGATCAAAAAGTACATCTATGTGTACATATGAACAAAAATTTACATCTATGTATGCCCCCTATACATTTATTCTAGTTATCCCCCCTTTCGCTGCCACTGCCAGTGTCTTCTCAGAAGTCTAGCTTTCTTTTCTGACTGCTCATTGGTGATCCCCATCACTGAACAAGAGGGATAGTTTACATCAGTGGAGATTGCAGAAAAACCAAATTTTATAAGTTAATTTACCAACCTTTCAAAATTCTATGTACATTTGTTCAAACTCTAAAGCCAAAATAACATTTTTACTTACTGTATGTGAGTAAGTCATGGTGGGTTGTGGTGCCTCACTAACAACGACCTTGATTGGGTGCTCTTCAAGCACTAATTGCTCACTATCAAGCTATATAAAAAAATATATATGCCAATGTCAACAAATATACATGTACCTTGGGGGGGAAAAGGTGGGTCACCAATTTGGGTCTCTTCAAGCACCAAATCAGAGAAAATGATACACAAACATACAAAGAAAGCGATACATAAACATACCTCCTGGCTTGTCAAAGGTGGGCCACTGATTTGGTGCTCTTCACGCACCGGTGCCTCACTAGGGGCCTACATAAAGTAACATATATGTCAATTTCAGATAAAATAGTGAATCAGAGACATATATACTACATGGACGAAAAATGATGTTACCAAAGAAAGAAAAACATACATGTACCTGGCTGGGGGGAAGAGGTGGGTTGACAACAACCTCGCTTTGGTGCTCTTCAAGCACAACTGTCACAATAGGTTCCTGCATAAAGTAACATATGTCAAAGTGATACAAGTAAAATGATTTTTCCAAAGAAAGCGAAACATAATTAAAAGCATATTTCAAATAATACTTATGTTTGGGAATCTACGTCTACATGAGAGGGAATAGGCTGAGATACAATATACTCATCCTGATCACCCTGCATAAAACATGTTGTATAAAAATTTGGATGTATTGAATGTTACAATCTATACTATAAATATGTAAATAAAGTTGACAAATTAACAAGTATAGTTATTACCCCTATTAGTGAATAACCAAACCCATATGCAATATTGACAGCTGCATCAATGTTCTCAACATTGATCGGTGAACTATGCGAGTCTGGTGTGCCATGGGACACCAGTTGTATATTTTTTCACATATTTTGTTAGATAATTAAATAGAAATAAATTGCGAAACAATTGAAAATTTTGATATGAAACAAAATATAATATGAAAATAATGAGTTTTACTTACAAAGTGAAGTAATCCATCGTCTCGGAAGTCTAAAGCAGGGTCATAGCATATGCCTCCACACAATGTGCAAGGGTGTGGAGTAACATGACGCTCTGAACGCTCTGCATCTCCTGTGTGATTTGTAGATAGGCATACCTTAAAAGTGCCATCCCCTTGGTCTACATTGCCTTGGACATCAGTCCCATGCTGACATTAGAGGAAATTTCAACTCAAAATGGGCCTCCTAAAATGAACTAATAAAATAATAGTTAAAATAATAAAATAATATTTATTAATTTTGGAGGAAGAAAAGAAAAAAAACTACTTTTTTGTTTGTATTTTTGACATATCTCCTCGTGTTTTTACTCAAATTTTGATTGGTAGAGCTCGTTGGATCCAATGAGTACCCACTCGGCATACTTTTGACGGACCTCGCTACCCCAAAAACAAGAAATACCTGAAAAAAGGAATGATGATGTCATCATTCCATTTTTTCAGGTATTTCTTGTTTTTGGGGTAGCGGGGTCCGTTAAAAGTATGCCGAGTGGGTACTCGTTGGATGCAGAATTTAATTCCACATCCAACGAGCTCTCCCAATCGAAATTTGAGTAAAAACATGGGGAGATATGTCAAAAATACAAAAAAAAGTAGTTTTTTTTATGATACCTATCCCCAAATTTATATTAAAAAAGTGTTTAAGACCTATACGGTATTTCAAATTTAAAGCAATTTCATTGGCTAACACATGATGACATGGAATTTGAATAAAAGTTAAAAGGCCCATTTTGAGTTGAAATTTCCTCTAATGAGCAATGTATCCGCCAAGTCAAATAATGCCTCCTATGTATTCTCAATCATAGGACTCGCAGGAGGATATAGTTGAGGGGGTTTTGGTGTGCGTGGAGGGCATGGCACACGATTAGGATCTGTCTTGGCACCTTCCCTATCTTGGGGCATCCCATGACCAACACCCTAGAATCCTAAGAGATTGAAGTAGTTAACATGTTTCCCTAGGATGAATTCTGCATACAACTTCCTAAGGAAATAAAATGGGATGTCCCTATTCCCATGAGGGTCTTCATCGAAGACCATATACCAACGATCTATCCAACTGGCCTTTATATTTGGTTCAACGCACCAGTCTATGGAAATGTGTGGTCGACTGGTGGGTGGAACCAATCTGGTGCTAGGGTCCTGGAATAATGAAAATAATTGGTCTTTTGTAATTTTAAGAGCTTTGATGTCTTTATAACTCAATCCATCAGAGTAGTATTACCTCCTTGATTCTCTGTATGACCTAATGTTGTACAGAGCTCCTTGGGCTTCGGTAATTGTGTTTGTTATTGTATCCAACGCATCAGCTAAATACTATCTCAAATGATCCCCCCCTCTAATAGATGAGCTAAGGCGCCTCAATGACGCCAAACGCGCAATAATTTGTGAGTTTTGATCTTGTTCCCCCTTCAGGTTTGGGTTTGGGTTAGGTTGTGGGTTATTAGAGGGTGGGTTTTCCACATTGTCTTGTTCATTTCTGTTATATGTTAAGATTTAAACAAAAAAATACAAGTTATTTTACTTAATCATTCTTTGATTTCAATCATTTTTTTATATTAAATTTGTTTAAAATAATTATAAAAACTATGAAATTATGGAAAAAAATAAAGAATTGAAGACTAATTGAAATGGATAAGAGCATTTACCTATCATTGGAGCCAATCCACCTCCAACTCGACCTCAAACTCGACCTCCAAAAGCTAAAATGCAAATCGCCTCTGCGCTATTTTGCCCATGCAGTTTTTCGCTGTCCCGATCCTGTGCAAATGATATTTGAGGGGCCTGCGGCCTCTGTTTTATTTCTTTTTTTACTTTTCAATATCCCATATACAATATATCTCATATGTGATACTGTAAATGTGAAATATCACATATGCCTCATCCTTCTTCCTACCTAAATAATTAAATAAAAGAATTAAAATTTAGTAATCCTTCCTCATCCTCATCCTTCCTCCTACCATAATAATTAAATAAAAGAATTAAAATTTAGTGGATTGTAAGTCACTTTATGTAGTCTATACAATATTTTTTGTAATGTGAAGCATGCAACTAGAAAGGTTATTTTTCTCATTATGTTGGTGTAAACATATTGTTATTGTTCTAAGCATTTACAAACATGGTTTTGGAGCCATAGTAAAGGCCATCCAAACCAATTGAAGGATTAATTTAGTGTGGGAATACAAACAAGATATTCCTAAAATAATGTTATCCAACAAGAATGAACTTGAATAAAGATGAGAAGGAGGTTACTAAAATTTCATTGAAAATTTATGAGAGACGGGTAACGACAAATGAACTTGACAAAAATATACAGGAGGAAATAAGAAAACTAAGTAGTCATATTGTCGATAACAAGTAGAGGATGCAATATATTTAGAGCAAAGATTTGTGGAGGGTTCAATATTTGTTGATTCCAAGTTAGCATGAAATAATAATTATTTCCTTAAGCAACTTACTTAAATTACTAGACATTTCCATTAAGAGTGGTGTTAACAACATAAATAGAACATGGATATTTGAGTGACCGTCCACAAATTGAAAGTTTTGTGAGGCTATGTGAGTCCTTTTTATGTAATGGATGAAGGAATACCCTCTCCGCTTTCATTAGCATGTCATTGAAGTAGTCACATGTGCAGAGAAATACAAGTGGTGTGATAGAAAAATTAATATTTGAAACATGAACTAGGGCCTTTCGTGTTGGCCATTTATCGTAGGTTATGCTTCTTGTAATAATAGAAGATGAAGAATATTCAGGTGATGCTACGCAACTTAAAGCTTTTGCGAGGCTATGCGACTCCTTTTTAAATGACCGATCAAGGAATACTAACTCCAATTTTGGCATTTTCATGGTGTAGTCACACATATAGCCAAATAGAGATGGTGTGATAGAAAAAGAAATAAATGAAACTTGAACTAGGGTTTTCGTTTGGTTTTTTCTCCTTCATAAAAAAACTATGTGAAAATACATGTAGAAAGTTACAAATGTCGATAGTTTGTCAAGAAATGGGTTTCCCATCGAGGATGAATTGGAAACAAATGCAATACATAGTCTTCTTGTGTGGTTTGGTATTGAGGTGATTTTGTAAATATTGAATATCGCATATGCGATATTTAACATTTACAAAACGCATCGAATATGCGATATTTAACATTTACAAAACACATATGTGATATATGCGATATTTAACATTTACAAAACGCATCGAATATGCAATATTTAACATTTACAAAACACATATGTGATATATCGCATACGCGATACTTTTTTATGAACCTTAGCCTTGTGTTTGGGCTCGGGTTATTCCGAATGTACCATCAATAATGCATATGCGTTCTTGATTTGCACTTTGGAAGTGTGTTTCTGATTTCTTAAGTGGCACTAAAAAGTGGAACCAACTTCGTGTGAGTGCCCTTTTAGAATGTTATATTACATAATGGAACATGACAACATCTCCTTCGTATTGGGTTGTAAGCACCTCACTACTCTTGGTGCAAAAAAACACAATTGATAGATTATTATCACTAGTACAACCACTTAACTTGTGGTCGGTGAATATCTATAGGTCACAAGCTAAGTGTCACAAACAAGTTACTTGTTCTCCATGTGTAGTTGCACGAACTCCCCCCACCAGCTATGGGTTATTCATGCATTAGCTACCAATTATTTTTTATATTCATTTTTTTTAGAATTGTTTATTTTGAATTTGGAATGACTGACATAATGCCATTCTGGAGATTGCACTTGGCTCATCCCCGTGTAATCTACGGAAAACATAGGCATTAGTTCACCTCAAATTCTTAGATATAAACATCTATCGATGTAATGATACATTTTATTAAGAAACTTCATAGGTTTGTTTTTTTTTTAAACAAAACATTAAATCATATTTTAATATTTTTTAAACAAAACACTAAATAATATTTTGAGTTTTTTTAAAGAACAAACCAATAAGTTATATTTTAAAGAAATTGTGCGAATTTTACATGAAATAAAATGAAAAACAAAAACTTAGGCAACATGCAAGGGAGTAGGAAGTATTGTTTTTGAGAAAACTAAATCTATAGTTAAATTCTCACAAATAGTTGCAAAGATGCATGATTAAAATATACACATTAAAAGTACAACGTACACTTCACTGTCAAGTAGCATGTGTAGCATGTGTAGAGGAAAAAACATATAAGGTGGGGGACAAGTGCTTGTCTGGAAACCAATGCAAAGTAAGATAAAGGTCATCATAATTTAACTATCTAAATGCAGGGCCAACAAAACCATACTATCAATGTTACCAAGCATGTGACAAATAACAATGAGAATCAACTTGAAAAATCGAAACAATCTACCAATGTTACAAACCATGTGACAAATGACAATGGGAATCAACTTGAAAACCCTTAGTTTCCATCCGAGAATTAGAAAGCATGAATTTGTATCACCTTATCACGGGAAAGGAAAAATGTTTGAATATTACTATTGGGGAAGAAAACTCATGCCAAGCACTCAATTTGGTTGTTGTACTATATATTTCTTAATAATTGATTCATATCAAGAATAAAAAACTCGTACCGGGAACACAATCTAGCATGTTGTTTGATGTATTTCTTAATTTCTTCAAACATTCCATTTTTCACTAATGGCTCTTTCAAACGATATAAAACTCTAATGGTGAAGACCTTTGCCTCATTTGACATTGGTTGACATTAAAGTTTCACGGTAGTTTTACAGGGTATCAAAAATCCATGTCACCATAAACCGTGTCACAATAAGTGCAGCTATTTGACGACCATTTATAATTTTCCATAGACCAATCTTTCACATATTCAAGCTTTAAAACATAAAGGCAGGGAATATGTAGCTCTGTTGCTAAATCTTGTTTCATGATGGAAATTTTTGGAATGACACTACAAATCTACATATTGTAATTTTGTCATTTTATTTTTTCTTATTTTATCATATTATAATAAAAATTATCATGTGATGTTTATATTAATAAAATTTATAAATTATAAATCATTTAAAATCGAGGGTGTTAGTTATTGTTTAGAGTATTTGCATTTATTTTAGTGAGTTAGTTATTTTGTATAGCCAAAATCACGGGAGATGATTTCTTCATCATATTATAAGTTTTATTTCCGAAATTGCAATTTTTATTTTTATAATTTAATTATGTAATTCCAACAACTAAAAGCTGTCATTTCAACAATTGTTACAAAATTTTAGCTGTAAAAATAACTAAATAAAAAATACAAATAAACCAAAAGTTTAACTTACTCTCATTAAAATGGGTCCTTGTATTTAACTTGTTGTCTTTAAAATGACTCCTTATACTTGGAAAACATCATATTATCATGAAGTAATGTACCACGAGCATTATAATCATGAACCGAATATCCTATTTTTTGATCGCTTGTTAGTGCCATTATGAATTTATTATTCGCTCCTATGTTGTCTCTTCATTGATTCATTGTTCCGTTAGCGATGGATTAATCCTGTTAATCGACATCACTTCCCTGTATAAATTTACCACTTTTAAGTCGAACAATGAACTTATTTTTCTTTATTCTATACTGAATTGAATGATTTAACTATGTAAGGGACGGGTTTCCTTTCCAGTGGCATTATAATCATGAATGTCCTCTCTCAATCGCTTTCGAGTGGCATTATAATCATGAATCAATTATTTTTTCCTTATGATCATGAATCGATTATTTTTCCCTCTCCTTTGTTATCCCTCCACTCACTCACTAATCCCTTAGCGATCCTTTGTTGTCTGTCCACTTACGCATTATTCCCTTAGTGATGATCGCATAGTAGTATTAGTTGTCTCCGGAGCAGTGAATGAACTTGTCTGCCTTGTAAACTTAGAGAAATGAGTGATTTAGTTGTTTAAGGGATCGGTTTCCTTCATCGCCTTCCATTCAGATTTTTCTCAAATGTTATCATAATGCGCATAAGGGACTGAAAGATGAAGAACCCTTTTTTTCTGGGTAAGAGGAAGAAATTTATGTTCTTCTTTACTCGCTTTCAAAAAAATATATGATCCATGGTTTCTTCTTCTTATTACGAAGGAATTGTATCACAGTTATGATTCTGAACAAGGTTCGTAGGATTTGGGACTCATAATCCCTACTTGCTTTTTGGTGCAACTGTTTCCTTGGAATTATCATTTTCTTTACGCATTCCAAGGGATCAATATCTATCCGTTTAACCTAACCATTGGTCATGATGACCTGTGGAGGGGGTATCTTGTAGGTTGTTGTTATGTATGTTGGAGTGAATGAACCAAAAGATTCATTTTTAATATTATATATGATCCTTGAGGAGGGATTTGTCTATGGAAGAATCCACCCGATAACCTCTGAGCAAGGAAATAGCTCCGGGCGAGCAACGACTTTAGTAATGCCTCACTTTTTTATGTTTTGTTATAGGAACATTTCCTCGAGACCGACATATGGGATATTCTAATCCATGATCATCTGATATATTTCTTCCCATTTGAATTCGGGAGACACTCCTGTGATGGCCTTGGTATCTTTGAATCTGGTTTTCGTTCTCGAGATGACTTCCACATCTGATTCTGGTTCACTTGCCTTTACCTTCCTTTTACTGCTTTTCTTAGGCATTGTGTGAATTTGTTGTTTAAAAATCAATTTTCAATGAGGTGATCTTACTTGGTGAGAATAGCACTTGTGGTACATGGACATGAGTGTAATTAGAAGTGACTTATTAATACCACAGCTGTTTTGAACAATCAAAGAGATTAATATAAAAAAAACATGCATCATTGTACTGAAGTATAATAATGTGTTGAAAAGAAAGATTACTACATGTATAATCAATCTCAAGAAGAGTATATTGGACCTTTAAAAATGCAACCACTTTCCAGTATAAAAAATGGGAGAAAAAATCAAGGTTCCATATGCATTCAAAATGCATCTAGATGTAAGATGGAGAGAATTGTTCTATTTGAAGTTGATTTACCATTTAATGAACACGTAGTGAAAATAGAAGAACATGTAATTACATAGTTCAAATGAAAACCTATGCTGCTATGTGAGTTGTAAACTTGTTGTTATCCTATATCCTTCTGCGTTTTAGAGCAACAGTAATTTAGCAAAACAATGTTGTAGGTAAGCACCTTATTGTTTTTTCTGTTATGCATTTCCCTTTGCAAGTGTATTAATGTTTTTTTATTTTATGCAGGTTAATGGATTTTACAAGCTTGATTTCCAACCTTTTATTTACTAATTCCAAAATGTCAAGACAAAGAGTGTTACTCATAATATTATTCAAAGATGAGGGTGTGCAAAGAGAGAGAGGTGGAACCATCATATTGTTGCAATGACTCATTTCACAGTGGTGGAATAGATGGATTCCCAAAATAAAATAGATTTATTTCTATGTAACTTTCCCAGTAGCCTTTTTACTCAGTCGAGTTTACAGGGTGTTCGTCATTCCTCATCAGGGCTTGTCATTGTGATATGTGAAGTAAAAAACATAGATATGTGTGATAATCATATTGGAGAAATCCCTCCTAATGAGAAGAGAGATTTAGGCACAAAATGGAGACCTCAAATTTGGGGAAACATAGACGGGATAAGTAGTTTTTGATTGGGCGGGTATCTTATCCTGGAATCAACGCGGAGTAAGGTATGTAAATTTTGCTCATAAAAACCAGTCTGTTATAATTTTGACAACCTTGCTCGGGAAAGAAATTTTCCCTAGGAAACTCGAACATGTAACCAATTCCCTAGTGAGATATCCATGAGGAAAATGAACAAAATGTAGGAAAATATCCATGTAGGATGGGCCAAACACTTATAAGCGCGGAGTTCCTAAAATACTGCTTCTCAAACAACCCTTTCATACCTAAAGTGGCTCATTTTTTCTACTGGCTAGGGTGCGAAAATGACTATGAGGCCAAGCTCTATTCACAAATCAAGCATGATGGATTTTAACCACGCGAACTGAAACAAAATTTTACTACGTGCCATGGACAAACACTCTACCAAGTATGGGTCTACGAAACGAAGAGGGAAAAAGCTTCTTCAAGATGAAAAATGACTACGATGCATTTAACCCAAGTTTCTACCACATATATAAAATATTAAATATTTAGAAAAACCTCAAAAGTACAAAAGGTAATGCATGTACCTTTCAACTGTCGAATGGCCGCTGGTTGGGAAAAAATACAATAGCACCAGATATCTCTCGTTGGTTGGTTTCTTTTCAAAACAATGTTTAGTGGAATTGAAAACAAACAACTGCACCCATTTATATAGAAAAATTAACAAAATGCATCATAAATGCGGTTGTTGGGTGATTTAATGCGGTGGTTGGAGAATTGAATACGGTGGGTGGCAAAACATCATTCAGCACGATGCACTTTTGGTCGCAACGAAAAGGATTGTGATGCCGACCGTATGGGAAAATAGTTTTAAGTTAGCATGATTGCATCGATGATATTTTTTATGTTCTACTGATAATGTCGACATCCTTATCCCAATTTCTACAATCTCAGGATGTGCGACTGCTTCGACAAATTTGAAGATTCGCATTTCGGAGAAATTTCACAAGTCCTCTCTAGCCATTTCAGCGTGAGACTCTGAGTTGACTTGAAACTTTGGATTCGATAAGACTTCTAAGCACCTTTGACCGCATCGACGAAAACTCATGAGTTTCTTCCGACAATGTCAATGGATTAATTTGAGTTATGCCGAAACGGTGATTCAAAAAATCCCTTTTTTTGCTCCAGCCAACCATGTATGAGAGACTAACTGAGTTCCTCCTACATGTCGGAGAAATTTACTGAGTTCCTCTCACACATTGGAGAAACTGGACAAGTTTCCCGATATGTTGGAGTGAACATGTGTTTTTTAACTTAGCCAGAACTTCCTTTTTCTCAAACTCCTGGAAAACTAAGTGTGTAGGATGGACTCCCTTGGGCTGAAAAGCTAGTCTAAGTAATATGTCAATAAAAAATTACAAGGAGGGGCCCTAAAATAAAAAAAATTGGGAAAGCAGTTGCAGCAACAACATGTTCTTCTAAAGGGGGAATAACATAAGGGTACAATGTAATATATAAAACCTATTAAAGGCTCGTAACATCCTAAATTAGCTAAGGAATAGGGAAACTTTTAAGAATTCAAATATGTATAATCATTGGGTGAATCTTCTTCGTATGTAGGAAAGTTCAAAGGTTAATTTATCAATAAAAAATTATGTATTCAAATGTTTTATTGATTTATAAAAACTTTGTAAAACATTGATGAATTATAAAATATTGTGGATATTGATATTAAATACAATAAAAAAATATAAATGTAAATCTATATTTTAATCCATTATATTAATATGAATATATATATTCAAAAAATAACAATTAAATTATTCCCTATTGCAAAATATCTACAATCAATTGAAATTCACTTTATTATAATATTTATATGAATCAAATCTTATTGACCAACTATTTAATGTAATCATATCCAATCATTGAACAAGATTTTACATAGTTTAAAAATAGTAAATATGATTTGGCTTAAAACAAAAAAATTATTGAATTAAAAATACATAAACACACTATATGCAAAAATAAAATGTTAATAAGTTAAATTGAATGGAACGAGTCATTAGTTTTTTAAATTAAAAAAATAGAACATTTAAAAAACTAATCATAGTGATTATTTCTTCATGCTCTAAAAATTATTGTGGTTTTATGCACTACATATTCGGATCTCTCATTTAATTGTAATGATATGTGACTTCAATAAAATTAAAGTTTTAAGAGAAATTAATAAACTAAAATGAATTTATTAAATAAAAAAGTTCTAATTTATCAAATGGAAACGAAAACATTTGATTTATAACTATTTTTTAATAATATAATAACATTGAGAAAAACTCTTAACATGGAAATTCAAATAATGAGTTTCCATGGAATTTACCCTATATTTTAAGAAAAAATTCGATCTTTTAAATACAATAGAGGACCTCAAGTCCTTAAATAGTATTTATCACAAGTGATACCATGGGTAAATACTAGGGGACACCCATGAAATGATGGGAGAATTACTCATTAAAAATTATTAACTCAAATGAATAGGGGAAAAATGGAGGATCCATGATTAATTTGTTGGGAGAAAATATATTAACATAAATTTCTTTTATATTTTTGGATGGGAGAAACGATTTGGATATTAAAAATTTTCTTTGCTAAGGAAATCAAGCAACAAGGGCCATACAATTTTTTTTTTCCTACTAGAGTCACCAATTCTGTCAAAGGGAAAAGTTTCCTAATGACTAGGACGAGATCACAAACATACTAAAATAAATGGAAAATTATGTTATTACTCTCCTCGAAGGAAGATAAGAAACCAAAGGAGGTTACATTGACCAAACAAAAAAGCAAACATGAAGTGGAAGAAGTTAGAAGAAGAAGGGAATATGTTTTTGAAGTTTGAACCTTAGTGTTCCTACCCTTGAAACTTGACCTTCTTTACTCCACAACTTAATATGTGCAAAAGATATAAACAACCCTAGTCAAATGATTGATGGCTTTAGAAAAATTATAAATCAAATCAAAACATTATATATAATCATAATTAGTATGAATTAAACTATTGAAAATAATATAATACTTCAACTCATAAATCCTAAACATATCAGCATGTGTAAATGGGGGAGGGAAAGATCCTAAAATTATATTAATAAACATCAAGAGATGATATATATTTACCTATCTGCTGCCTCGATGCCTTTCAAAGCCTAAGGCCAGGTTCCTCTTCCCTTGAATCACCTTTGATCTTGATTCCTCCCTTGAATCACTTTCCTTCTAAGGGTGTATATGGTAAAAATTACATGTGACGACTGACTTCAATACTTATGGAATGGGTGATTAGGGAAAGGGTTTGCTAAGGGATAATCAAGTTGAATATATTAAAAACGGTATGGAGATTTATCTAGCATGACAATAATCAAGGTCTCTCTTAGATAGGTTTCCAAGAAGTTTCATGATTTAGAAGTGAAGCCAACCACCCAAAAACTATCTCAATTTGCAAAAAATTGAGTTTTGTTGCATTTTTATCCATTTTTAGGTCCCATACACCTTGCTAAAGGGAAACAAGCATTGCATGTTCCTTGCATCAAGAAAAGGAGCATAAGGCCTCTTTTGTGATCCAAACACAATAATTTAAGGGAAAAATTGTTAGTTTTTTTCACAATGATGTTCAGACCATCCAAATAGGAACAAATTAGGGGATCTTACATGCTTGATAGGTTCGTATCCATGAACAATCATGGATAGTTGGGTGTCATCTAGGGGTATTGTTGTCACAAAATGAGGAAGTGTCAATTTGTGTTATAACATTGCTAAGAGAAAATGAGGAAATTTCACAAATAGGTTGCAGAGAGAAGGGATTCCAATTTCTTCATGGTTTTGAAAACTAGCGATTGTCATGTACTATAGATATTTTATATACGTGCGGGGTACAACATAGTACTTGACCCAATCTCTGAGGGAACTAACTAAGGAGGGTCAATCGTGCCCTTATCCATACTATTGACTACTTAGGTACACGAGAGTATCTTATTGAGTGTTGTTATCGATGCCACTATAGAAATAAGACGATTGTAGGCTTGTTTTAGGTGACCTACATTGCTTCTGATATACTCGAGGGTATGTGGAAGTGATTCTATGTGGAGGTGTTGTCCGAAGTGATACTACTCTAGGGGTACCAACAAGACTTACAAGGGTTTCCAACAATTGCACCCAAAAAGGGTATGATGTAACTATGTACTAATTGTATTTGTCACGTATATTTTTCCCCAACCATAGGTTTATTTATTGAATGATAGATCCCTACAGTCATTTTCAAATGTTCTAACACATCTCTAGCCCAAAAAAATTCTATCAATTATCGGATGAATGTTTTCTCGAGATCGTGGGTTTAATACCACTTATGATGTTCCTTACCCTTGTAACTTGAGAACCACAAAATATATAACAACATTCTCGAATGCATGTTGTCTTAGGATCATGGCTATCATACTGCTTGTGGTGTTCCTTATCCGTGTAACTTGGTAATCACATAGTATATAGAAACATTATCATGCAAACAACAAGAAATTAGGAACACATAACGATAACTATGATTCATTAATAACATAATAAGGAATAAATTTAGATCTCTCTTATTGTGGGAAAATGTTTACATTCCTCCTATAGCAGGGTGACCATGCCCTTGAGCAAAGCTTAGTCACAATATTTTTCACAAAAACATTTTATGCCTTGAATATCTTTAAATATGCTTCAAATGTCCAAAGCCCCAACTATTTGACATAGTCAAAATACAACTTCCTCATAAATCTTAATTAATAAAGAAATCATTCTTACATTAATTGTTAAACACTTGCTTATTCAATTTTATTACAAAATTATGAATTTATAATAAATATAATTAATTCTTAATATAAAGCCAATAAAAGCAAAATCCTAATATAGTTTCTAAAACCTCATTATTCCTTGTTATTGATATCATTCAAGTAAATGATCATTCTTTTTCATTAATCTCATAATTCTTTTATTATTTATTATTAATATCATTTACGTAAATGGTCCTTCTTTTTCATTAATCTCATAATCCTTTTATTTTTTATGCACACATATTAGTGCACATAATGAAGCAATGTGTGCATCCATAAGATATAATATGTTTAAAGATCAAAATAATACTTTAAAAAAATTTATTTTTTGATATTAATTCAAATTATTAATTATTATTAATATATATAATATTAATTGGAATTATTAATTAATATTTTTTTTCAATTTAATTAAAAAAATTAAAAAATAATAATAAAAGTTGACATAACTAAAACACGATTTGAAATTTAATTTTGCATTAAAAGATGACACTTGATCAACATTGCAATGTTACAAAACCCTTGCAAACCCTTCGACAAAGATTGAAAAGATGAATTTCAAATACTGACATAAATGTGGAGGAATGCCACAATCAAACATAAACAAATGATGAATGTGAGAATGTGGGAAAACATCACAATGTGACATAATCCTTGATGGACACCGAACGCCACATTATTCATGTGTTGCATATTTGGTTATATCAGCATATACGATACAATGTAGTGAACCATGGTTGACTTTCAGCAACGATGTTTGACTTTAGTTTGAACGTAGTCAATCTTGTTTGACTTTAGCAAGGCATGTTTAACTTTAGAACCACCTCGCCATATTTCACAATGCAACATGAAATTTCCAAAAATCGAATGTCGCACTTAATGTTTCACATCTATGCCATTGTTGTAATGCGACATAAGCCTTCACTAATGTCAAAATGTGAAATAACCCTTGATGAACATCACAATTCAAGGTAACCCTCGATAAACATCACAATGTGACATAACACTTGAATGTCGAATGACAAGTTATTCACGTGTCACATCTGTGGTTGTGTTGGAACATCTATGGCAAACGATGGTTGACTTTGACTTTATAAAGTCATGTTTGACTTTTGTTAACTATAGTTGAACTTGGTTAACCATCCTTAACTTTACTTTGACCATAATTGGCATGGTTGAATTCAATGAACCACATGGCCATAGTTCATAATGCAACATGAAATTTTCTAAACATTGAAAGTCACATTATTAATCTATCACATCGCAATGCAGTATAACCCTTGACCAATGTCGCAATGTCACATAACTCTTAAAGAACATCACAATGCAACATAACTCTTGATAAATATCACAATGTGGCATAACCCTTAATGAATGTGGAACGTGACATTATTCTTGTGTAACAACTTTGGTTGTGTTTGCATATACCAAACACCATAGTGAACCATGACTAACTTTGGTCAACCATGTTTTACTTTAGTTCGACCATAGTCAAGCATGGTTGACTTTAGTGAGTCATATTTAACCTCGTTAACTATGGTTGAATTTGGTTAACCATGCTTGACTTTATTTAGGCCATAAATAACCATGGTTGACTTTATTGAATCACGTGGCCATAGTTCACAATGTAACATGAAATACTATGGCAATTGAATGTCGCTTTATTAATGTGTCACATCTTGGGAATTATCACATTGTCACAACCATACAACCCTTGACTAATGTCACAATGTGACATAACCCTTGAAGAACACTAGAATGCAGGAGAGCCCTTAATAAACATCACAATGCGACATAACCATTGATGAATGTTGAATGATACATTATTCACCAGTGGCATCTTTCGTTCTGTTGGCATATATGGTACACTCTAGTGAACCATGGTTGAATTTGGTGAGCCATGTTTGACTTTAATTTAAATATAGTCAAGCATGGTTGACTTTAGAAAGTCTTGTTTGAATTTTGTTAACTGTAGTTAACTTTGGTTAACTATCCTTAACTTTAGTTTGACCATAATTAGCATGCTTGACTTCAATGAATCGCGTGGCCATAATTCACAATGCAACATGAAATTTTCTAAACATTGAATGGCACATTATTAATCTGTCACATCTTGCACATTATCGCAACGTAGCCTTAACTCTTCACCAATGTCGCAATATCACATAACCCTTAAAGAACATTGCAATGCCACATAACTCTTGGTAAACATGATAATGCGACATAACCCTTTATTAATGCTAAATGTGATATTATTCATGTGTAACATCTTTGGTTGTGTCAAAATATAATGGACACTGTAATGAACCATGGATAACTTTGGTCAACCATGTTTTACTTTAGTTTGACCATAGTCAAGCATGGTTGACTTTAGTGAGTCATATTTAACTTGGATAACTGTGGTTGACTTTTGTTAACCATGCTTGACTTTAGTTAGGCCATAAATAGCCATGGTCGACTTTACTGAATCATGTGGCCATAATTCATAATGTAACATGAAATTTTATGAACATTGAATGCCACATTATTAATGTATCACATCTTGGGCATTGTCGCATTGTCATAACCATGCAACCCTTGACTAATCTCATAATGTGACATAACCCTTTAAGAACACCACAATGCAGGAGAACCCTTGATAAACATCACAATGCGACATAACCCTTGATGAATTCCGAATAACACAGTATTCACCTGTGACATCTTTGGTTATGTTGGCATATACGAGACATTCTAGCGAACCATGAATCACTTTGGTGAGCCATGTTTGACTTTATTTTGAGTATAGTCAAGCATGGTTAACTTTAGAAAGTCATGTTTGACTTTTGTTAACCGTAGTTGACTTTGGTTAACCATCCTTAACTTTTATGTGACCATAATTAGCATGGTTGACTTCAATGAACCGCATGGCCATAGTTGAAAATGCAACATGAAATTTTCTAAACATCGAATTTCACATTATTAATCTCTTACATCTTGTGCATTGTTGCAATGCAGTATAACCTTTCACCAATGTTTCAGTGTCACATAACCCTTAAAGAAGAATTCAATGCAACATAACTCTTGATAAACATCACAATGCGACATAACCCTTGATGAATTCCGAATGTGACATTATTCATGTGTAGCATCTCTCGTTGTGTTGGCATATACTAGAGACCATAGTGAACCATCAATGACTTTGGTAAACCATGTTTTACTTTATTTTGACCATAGTCAAGCATGGTTGACTTTAGTGAGTCATATTTAACCTGGTTAACTATGGTTGGCATTGGCTAAACATGCTTGACTTTAGTTGGGCCATAAATAACCATTGTTGACTTTACTGAATCATGTGACCATAGATCACAATGTAACATGAAATTTTATGAACATTCAATGTCGCATTATTAATGTGTCACATCTTGGGCATTGTCGCATTGTCGCAACCATGCAACCCTTTTCCAATGTCACAATGTGACATAACCCTTGAATAACACTACAATGTAGTAGAACCCTTGATAAACATCACAATGTGACATAACCCTTTGATGAATGTCGAATGTCACACGATTCATGTGTCACATATTTGTTTACGTTGGGATATACCACACACTGTAGCAAACCATGGCTGACTTTTTCCAACCATGCTTAACTTTAGTTTGACCATAGTCAAGCATGCCTGATATTAGTGAGTCATGTTTGACTTTAGTTAACCATGGTTAATTTTTTTTAACCATGCTTAACTTTAGTTTGACCAGAATTAGTCATGTTTGACTTTATCGAAACATGTTTGAATTTGGTTAACCATGGTTGAAAATGAGTTACAAATGCTTTTTGAATAAGTTTGACAATATATTACTATGGTTCATTATTATCTAACCATGGTTGACTTTAATGAACCATCGTGGTTGACTTTGATTACTTATTAAATTATTGAAATTGTGCACATTATATACATTATCAAAAATTGCATATGACTTGTGAACAACTTATATATGTATGTATATATAAACAAAATTGAAGATGAATTACTATTGAGTAAACAAAATGCATATGACTTGTGAACAACTTATAATTTTTTTATTATTATAAAATTATTATATTTAAAGATTCTTTCTCAATGTTGTAAAATAATTTTTCAATATTACCTTGAACATTAAAAAGTCAATTAAACCTTTATTCAAGAATATACCCAAACACTAAGTTCACAAAATATCCTTAACTTGCAATACTTTACACTTGTGTTCAGCGTCTATCCATTGTAGTGGCCCTTATCATGTTGGAATTTGGTATTAAAGAGGGATTATGATACAAATTAGAAAGAATAATTGGTCTTGAGATATTATGTACATCCGCACTCAAGTAAATATGATAAAAAATAAATAATATTGAAAAAACGGGCAAATTAAAATTCCTCTAAATTCTTTTGAAAATATTTTATCCAAATTATTTTGAAAATAAATTAACCAAATTGTTTATCCCTTAAGTCAAGCCATAAATTCATTTATCTCACAAGAAAAAGTACAAAAATATAATGTAATGTTTATTCAACAAAAAAAATTATATAATTTATAATTTTTTAAAATAATAAAACTATTAGAGCTTTATAAATTAAATAGTTGAAGGTAGGAAATCCTATCACAACTTAGTTATGAATTGGTAGTGAAGAATCTCATCTCTCATTGTTAGTTGACTCATCATCGTTACTCAAGGAAAACAATGCCACCTAAAATTACTCATGAGTGGTACGTAAGGGGTCATACTTCCACTCCTTTTAGATGCCTTTGGGTATTGAGTTGTTGACCTATTTCCTCACTTCCAATGAATATGAACTTTAGATAATCAAAAACATTTTTCTAGTGTTATTCCAAAACTAGAAGGTGATTTCTTCCTAGATAGTATCCACAAGAAAGACAATATCTCCGTTGCCACTACCTCAAGTAGGGTCATGTGTTGTCTAGTAGAATCTAGCCTGGACCCCATACATGAGACCAGCTAATACCTTGGTTGCAACTTAACCTGTTGCCTAGAAAATTATTTAATAATTCTTTATAACCATAAAATCAAATATTAAATTTGTAAAATCATTATATTTGTATTTTAATAAAAACATGTTCTTTAAGACCGGGTTAAAAAAACAAGATAATTGTCTTTAGAATAATGAAATTATAGAAGTTTATTAATAATACTTGAAAAAAATTACATAATAATTGGAATTGATCCATATGAAGGGTGATATGTTCATTCTTGTGTTTTAGGGTAATACCTAGTTCGACGAAGTGTAAGTTCTCATTGGGGTCATTCTTCATAGATTTGAAGGTTGTGTGAGTAACACTCGCCTAGCTGCGTGACAATGGTTTCCTATTACCTATTGGTAAAGTTAGGTCGCTATAGTTTACACTTCCACCATATAGCTTTCAAGAGTGGTAAGGTCGGTATAGCCGACACCACAACATATATGGTAGAGGACATGTAGGATGGATGTAGAAGTAGGTTAGGATGTATAGGACGTTCTAGGGTAGATTGAGAATCTAACATGGGGAGGGGGGGGGGGGGGNAACTTCGATGTTGTCAAATTTTAGATTTAAGAATGTAAGTTATGCATGATAGTATAGTTTATTGTTCAATTATTTTCTGTTGTAGTCTTTTGAGTATATCTTTAGGATGAAGTTTCCTGAAGGAAGGGTGTATGTAATTCTCTATTTTGATTTCATTATCATAAGCATATGAATGTTGATGCACAACTAGGATGAAAAGCATTAGGCACATTATTAGCACATATAGGAAGCATGCATATGCTAACTACATACCCACAACTCACACACATTGCGCTAGTATACTTATAAGATTATACATTGCAAATTGTTGAGTGGATTGTAAGTTATATATTATGCGAGAATTATATTAATTAATATTATAGGTAGTTATGATGTAATATTCTTTTTTTTATACAAGGGAATAGACAACTAGGGGTAGGGCTGGTACTCGCATGACACGGGGTCAAAGAATCCATTCCCACTACCACTATACCCTTAGGTGCACCCACACAACCTGCATGTATGGGGCACAGGTAAGACGAGGTTTGAACTTGTGATGCCACAAGGAGTGGCTTACTCGTACACTCTATCGCTAGTTGGGATACACCCCTACAGGCTATGATGTAATATTTATTATATTAATTAAATATTATCAATTAATTAGCGATAATGACCATCCATAATTGTTAAATATATCCTTATTATGCATGAATGTGTTTTAGAGATATTAAATAAAGAATAAGGCCCATAATTGATTACTATTTATAGATTAATTCCAAATTAACTAGCACAAATAACTAATTTATAATAGATATTGTTGTTGAGATTTCATTTGATGATTTATTGTTTGTGAATATTTGATTAAGAAATTATTATTTTGAATTGTGTGCCAAGATTTATTTTGTAAAATATTATTTTGAAAAGTGGGTCGAGGATGGGACTTGGTGAAAACGAAGTGGTTTCTTTGAGGAGATAAAAACTCCATCTTGGGAAATGGGTTTCTTTGGGAAAAAGGAACCTCCTTCTTGAAAGGGGGAACTGTAAGAAACTTAGGGGAGACATATGGGTGTTTTTTCTAGTTTTGAAGGGTATTTGGATTGTTTTAGGTCATGATGAGCATGTGCACTTTGTTCTTGGAGTTTGGGCACAAGCACCAAAGAGATCTTGTGAGTTTTCTTGGTTGAGGAGTTGAAGAGATTGTTATGACTTGGGTAGATGATTAGACAACTTTGGATCATCGTTGGAGATGGAGATACTATACAAATTGGTTTGCAGAAAAGAAGAAGACATATGAAATGGGAGAATCATGTATTTCAATTGAGAATGCATTTTCAAGTATGAGAATATCCTTATTTAAGTTACTTATGAAAACTTCTTTTTGAAATTATTTGTATTATATGCTATTAATGTGAATGCCAACTCAACATAGAATTTGAATGCTTATTTATATATGCACCTGAATTTTTATTCAAATAGAATTAAATGTTTAAAATGGAAATCAAGGATAAAGGAATAAATGTTTAAAATTCAAAAATTAAGGATCCACCGCCAGGGTTGTTACTGTTTTACTAGAGGCTGAATAACATAAGGGTATAATGTAACATATAAAACCTATTAAAGTCTTGCAACATCCTAAATTATCCTAAATTAGCAAAGGAATAAGGAAAATTTTAAGAATTCAAATATGTATAATAATTGGGTGAATCTTCTTCTGAGGAAAGTTCAAATGCTAATTTATTAATAATAAAATATTATTCAAATGTTTTTTTTGGAAAATGTTTCATTGATTTATAAAAGCTTTGTAAAACATTGATGAATTACAAAATATTTGAATATTGATATTAAATACAATAAAAAATATAAATAAAAAATATATTTTAATCCATTATATTGATATGAATAGATATATTTAAAAAATAGCAATTAAATTATTTCCTACTACAAAATATCTACAATCAATTGCAATCCATTTTATTATAATATTTATATGAACCAAATTTTATTTATCGACTATTTAATGCCATCAAATCCAATCATTGAACAAGATTTTAATTAATTTAAAAACACTAAATATGCTTTGGCTTAAAACAAAAAAAATAATGAATTAAAAATACATAAACACACAATATAGAAAAAGAAAATGTTAATAAATTGAATTGAATGGAATGAGTCATTAGTTTTTTTTAATTAAAAACAATAAAACTTTTAAAAGACTAATTATAGTGGTTATTTCTTCATGCTCAATAAATTATTGTGATTCTATGCACTACATATCATGATCTGTCATTTAGTTGTAATGATATATGACTTCAATAAAATTAAAGTTTTAAGAGAAATTAATGAACTAAAATGAATTTATTAAATAAAGTAAACACTTGGAAACAAAAACATCGAATTTATAACTATTTTTAATAATATAATGACATTGAGAAAAACTCTTAAAATGTAAATTCAAAGAATGAGTTTCCATGGAATTTACCCTATATATTAAGAAAAAATTGGATCTTTTAAATAAAATAGAGTACCTCAAGTCCTTAAATATGATTTATCACAAGCAATACCATGGGCACATAGGGGGACAACCAAAACCATGACCCCATAAACAACCAATGGTAAATAACCTTAAATGAGATTTATCACATGCAATACAATGGGAAACCGAAAACCATCGGCGCATAAACCACCAACATTAAACCCATTATTTATGGAATAAATGTTATATTGAATCATTTTTTAATGAAATGATGGGAGAATTATTCCTTAAAAATTATTAACTCAAATGAATCTGCGCGCCCTACAAATATTTTTTTTCCTGCTAGAGTCACCAATTCTGTCGAAGGGGAAAATTTCCTAATGACTAGGACGAGATCACGAACATACTAAAATAGATGAAAAATTATCTTATTACTCTTCTGGAAGGAAGATAAGACATCAAAGGAGGTTACATTGACCAAACAAGCAAGAAAACATGAAGTGGAAGAAGATAGAAGATGAAGGGAATATGTTTTTGAATTTTGAACCTTAGTGTTCCTACCCTTGAAACTTGACCTTATTCACTCCACCAACTTAGTATGTGCAAAATATATAAACAACCCTCCTCAAATGATTGATGGATTTAAAAAAATTATAAATCAAATCAAAACAATAAATATAATCACAATTAGTATGAATTAAACTATTGAAAATAATACAATACTTCAACCAATAAAGCCTAACCATATCAACATATGTATATGGGGGAGTGAAAGATCATAAATTTATATGAATGAACAACAAATGATATATATTTACCTATCTGTTGCCTCGACACCTTTCAAAGCATAAGACCAGGTTCCTTGCTCTTGAATCACTTTTGATCTTGTCTCTAATCAGATTCCTTTTAAGGGTGTATATGTAGAAGTGACATGAGATGAGTGACTTCAACACTTAAAGAATGGGTTCTTAGGGAAAGGGTTAGATGAGGGATAATAAATATGAATAGATTAAAAAAGATATGGATATTTCTATAGCGTGATAATAGTCAAGGTGTTTCTTCATCACTTCAGCCATCTTATCCCTTTTTAGTGAGTTTCTGGTATAGTGACAGAGGTTACCAAGAAGTTTCATGAGTTAGAATTGAAGCCAACTACCCAAAAAGTATTTTAATTTGCAAAATTTTGAGATTTATTGCATTTTTAGCCATGTTTTAGGTACCACACACCATGCTAAAGGGAAACAAGCATGGAATGTTACTTTAATCAAGAAAAAGAGCACGAGGCCTCTTTTGTGATCCAAACACAATTATTTAAGGGAAAAAATATTTGGTTTTTTCTCAATGACGATCATAACATCCAATAGAAACAAAGTAGGGGATCTTACATGCTCGATAGGTTCATATCCATGAACAATCATGGACACTTGGGTGTCATATAGGGGTATTGTTGTCACAAAATGAGGAAGTGACAATTTACGTTATAACATTGCTAAGACAGAATGAAGAAATTTCACAAATAGGTTGTAGAGAGAAGGGATTCTATTTTTTTCAGGGTTCTCAAAACTAGGGATTGTCGTGTACTATAGATATTTTATATACATGTAGGGTACTAACTAAGGCGGGTCAACCATGCCCTTAACCATACTATTGACTACCCATGTACATAAGAGTATATTTTTGAGTGTTGTTATCGATGACACTATAGCTATAAGACCATTTTAGGTTGTCTTTAGGTGACCTACAATACTTATGATATACCCGAGGGAATGTGGAAGTGATTCTATGTACAGTGCATGATGTGAATATGTACCAATTGTATTCGTCACGTATATTTATCCCCATCCATAGGTTTATTGATTGAATGATAGATCCCTACAGTTATTTTTAAATGTTGTAACATGTCTCTAGCCTAGAAAATTATATCAGTTCTTAGATGAATGTTGTCTCGGGATCGTGGCTATATTGCCACTTATGATGTTCCTTACCCTTGTAACTGGAGAACCACACAATATATAACAATGTTCTCAAATGCATGTTTACTTAGTATCATGGCTCTCATACCGCTTGTTGTGTTCATTGCCCCTATAACTTGATAATCACATAGTATATATAAACATTAGCATGCAAACAACAAGAAATAAGCAACACATAATGATAAATATGATTCAATAATAACATAAGAAGGAATAAATTTAGATCTTTGTTATTATGATAAAAATGTTTACCATCTATCATTCTAGAAAGGTTACAGGTTTGAATCTTGATCTCTTATACATATGGCTATTTTATTATACAAATGTGTATGTTGCATTAGTTGAAATGGCTGAATGGCATTAACAGTATTGAGATAGAAGGGAAATTATTTACACTGAATCAATTCCATTGGCACACCCCAACTGAGCATACTGTAGACGAAAAATGGTAAAATCTCACAACCCTTTTCTAATCTCTGCTACACTAAATTATCTTTTGCTGAAGGGTTTGTGTTTAAATAGGAATCTATTGGAAAACCATTTGTTGCATCAAGCAAAGGATGAAAAAATCATCGTGCTAGGAATCATTTACAAGTTTGGCAGGCCTGACACTTTCCTGGTGGAGGTATATTCATAATAAATATGGTAAATTGCAGTATCATTATTATGTATATTTGTAGATTATATCATGCTTACTCTTTATGGGTATAATGGATAGTTAATGGATGAAATCAAGTCCATTGGGGATATGGAACCCCCGGAGGAAGCTCTGGGCATGGTGGATCTGAAGCACATAAAACTAGGTAGCAGGAAATATTACAGGTACACAAGATCTCTCACCAATCCTGCCTGCATAGAAGGAGTCATTTGGACTGTCATTCACAAGGTATTCTCTTCTCTAATTGTTGGATATAATATTTCCAATGAATTTTGATAAGTTTAGTGATTGGGTTGAGATTTGTTGAAATTTAGTTGGGAAATTTTCTTAATTTTTATCTCTATATTAGATTTAAAATCAATTGTATAAATATGTTATAATTAACACTATAATTGAATAATTGAATAGAAGAGTAAGGTTATATAATAGAAATAATTTTTTTTTTGTACAATGTGTACCATATTTGCTCCAAAAAATTCTAAATGTTTTTGGTAAATCCATAACAGGTATAGTCTGTGTCCAAAAACCAAGGTAACAGACAGGGTGCCTTTTAGGGTCTTACTTTTCCCTAGTTAACTCAATAAGGTACCATCCTCCCTAAGACTGGGTCTCGTAGCTTTACTAACTTTAATAAGGTGATTCCTGATTCTATGCAATTTATTTCATTAGTCTCCATGTATTCACCACAAGCCCTTGAGGTGATGCCTACAATTTATTCCAGTAGTCTCAATGCATTAACTACAAGCCCTTGAGGTGATCCCTGATTCTATGCAATTTATTTCCTAGAGGTGATGTCCGATTCTAGGAAATTTATTCCATTAGTCTCCATGTATTAATGACTTGTTCTATGTGTGTAGTTCCATAAATAATATTTCATATGTAGAACCGCTGACACTTGCCAATGATTAATAAAGAGTTGAAGAATTAATGTAACTCTAAATGGATAGTTTTTAAAGTTTGTAAAGCATATTTCAAGGCTTTGCAAATGAGGTAGAAAGCTAAGGAGGCCTGAATATAAAGAAAAAATCCATGGTTAATTATACTTAAGCTAGAGGAGTATTGTGATGGATGATCTCCGTGAGAGTCCTTGGTTGCTCGTTGGAGGTAATGATTGATTTTATGTGATTGGTATTGTTAATTTCAATATTTTTTCTTTTTCTTTGTGAACATCACCTTATGCAATGAGTGCTAATATTACATATATAAGAAAATCAAGATAAACGTTTCAAACTAATTTTATAAATATAATAAACACATTTTTTTGAAGCATTTATTATCTTGAAAGAACAAACCACATATAATCTTTTTTTTGGGTTGTTCTAAAATCTTTCCAATCATTGAGTGAGAGGCACTTTCTATAGCTCAAATGGGCAAGATGTGTCCCGTCTGTAATGTTGATGTGGCACATGTAGGTTCAATAAAAATAATAATAATAAAAAGTAAACAATAAAAAAACTTATAACATGTCGACTTATAATTAAAAAAATAAAAAAAATATTATACTCATATAAATATACAACCATATTAGGGAAATAATCACAATCTTACAAACTAAGTAGCAAAATATTAGTAGTAAATCAATTGACTTGAGTAGTAAAAAGAAAAATTATAAAACCAAAACATATAAAATTTAATTTTAAACCATGGGTCACTAAAACCGTGTGCCTTAAACCATGGATTATTTTACTCATTAACTACTCTTAATATTCATTATTAGTTTTAGGGAAACTACTTGATTATGTGATTATTAATGTTAGTCACCTTATTCTTCTATTGGTAATTACCCTATTTTGAAATTACTTAAGCAAGTTGGCCATTTCCCTTCGAAGTAGGAACACTTATTAGACATTTTGTAAATTAAAAAGGGTTTGCACCTCAAGAAAACTTGATTTCTCTAAGCTCTTGGTAGAGGCATAGTTAAGATGGATCTATACTGGTATATATATACACACACACAATGCTCACCCACACATGAAAATATTCACTTAGTACAATTCATAAGGAGTCTCTAAAATGCATAAGTGCACTAGCTCTCATGGAAGGCAAAGGAAGTCAAATTGAATTTTGATGAATGAGAAAAGGATAAATCCAGATTTGTTAAGTGTGGTGGTTCTTTAGGAATATGGACACATCATTTGATATACAAGGAGTTGTGGCTAACAGAAGGTGAACTCAAGTGTTTCCGGAACATAAAGCACTAATCCAAATAACTAGGAATACCACAAGGAAAGGGAAACTCTATAAAATTATTTGGTGTCATTAATTAAAAGAGAATTATTGTAAATTCATAATTGATTAAAGACTTGCAAAGTTGTCGTGTCCATAATCTTTCATAATCTTTATTGCCAATTGTGATCGTGAGACGAAGGTTTCACCAGTTAAGCCTTGATAAATTTTAGTAAGAATTTTTGGTAGTTTCGTGGTAGCTATACACGACAATTTTTGGTCCCTTGGTGTCTAATTCAATTAGAGGAAAGATAAGATGCATCAAAAAGTCCCTTGGTATCTAGGTCAATTAGGGCCTCGATAAGTTCTTTTTGGGGCTCTATAAGACCATTTTTTTACTGTATCGTGTAAATTGATTGATGTCCATATTTCTATGTGAAAATTTCACTATTCTTTCTTTTAAGAGATGTGTATTTTAATTAATTAATCAATATTTGTTTTTTAATAATTTTCTCAATTTAATAAATCATTTTTGATCATTAACTTTTATTTTAATTAATTAATCAATATTTGTTTTTAATAATTTTCTCAAGTTAATAAATCATTTTTTATTATTAACTTTTGAAACCTTTAAATTGAATATCTTTCTTTTAACTCAATATTATTATGCAACAACTTATTTATATTTATTTTATTTGTAACTTATATTTATTTACATGTAAATTTTTTTAATCTTATTTTTTTACATATCAAGTAAAATTTTACACTTATTGGTTTTAATTTATTTTATTTCATGAGAGAACATGAATTTTTTAATTACATTTTATTTTTGATAAGTCATGAGTACATGATTTTTTATATATATATTTTTTCTGTTGATGCAAAATCATAATACTGGAATAATACTGGAATAAACGGAAAACTCTAATTTTAGGTGACAATTAGGTGTACTTCCCTAACTTATTTGAAGATGAAGTAAAAAGGTAAAGGATAGGAAATTGAATCAGCTTTAATAATATATAGCAGTTATATAGAGATAATGTGTGTAAATGATTATAAAATTAGTTTTCGTGAAAGTGGTTTTTCAAATTTTCAGCACATCTTAACATATATGTTTGTGCGAGTGCAACAATATATGAGGTAAATGATGTCAATTTGGGATAAAATATTGCAGACATGTAAAGGACATATAGGCCTAGTGCAACACTATTTATTCAAAAATTTTCATGAAGTATTTATTATTATTATTATTAACTATTGAAGTCACAGAAGCTTGAAATTAAAACCTTATGTGAGGGTGCAACACTTTAGGGGCAAAAATTAATGAAATCCTTGATTTCTAAATATAAGATCGTAGAGATTGATCTCGTCTAGTGCACCATATAGGTTTATTGGGAAATGGTGATGGAAATCAAAAGTTATATAACAAACAATCGATGTATGTATTTTCGAAAACTAACGTGTGTCATTTAGAAAAATAATTATAAATAAATAAAACAAAGTTTTGAAGGAAAAAATTACATATTCAGAATCGTAAGATCGTACTCTACAATATCCTATATTTTTATAAAAAAATATTGTGTATGTCATATCAAAACATGCCATCTAAATTGAGCATATTGATAGAGTTCTAAAACATAAGTAATAGCCTTGGTTTATTTGTCCTAGCTAATAGGTTCGATAGTCCGAAGCTATTTTCGAACCTAATGCCAAACCTTATTCCCGCCAATTATTTTAATTTTCAAATAACGCATATGTGTTATAGCTTATTCATATCGCATATGCGATATGATAAAGCTAATACACATATACGTTTTGTCTTAACTAATTTAGTTTTATCCTAACACATCATTTTCCATCACCCTCATCCTCATCATCATCACCACCCTCATCCTCATCATCATCATCATCACAATCACACTCATCCTCATCATCATCATCATAGTCATCCTCCTCCTCCTCCTCCTCATCATCATAATCATTGTTCATCAGCATCGTCATCATCATCATCATCATCATCATCATCATCATCTTCATCGTCATCATCATCATCATCATCACCATCCTCATCATCATCACCATCATCATCATCCTCCTCATCCTCCTCCTCCTCCTCCTCATCATCATCACCTTTATCCTCCTCCTCCTCCTCCTCATCATCATCACCCTCATCCTCATCATCATCACCCTCATCCTCATCATCATCATCATAGTCCTCATCATCACCATCATTATTCATCATCATCTTCATCATCACACTCATCCTCATCCTCATCACCATCCTCCTCCTCCTCCTCCTCCTCATCACCCTCCTCCTCCTCCTCCTCAACATCACCCTCATCCTCATCATCATCATCATGGTCATCATCATCATCATCCTCATCCTCATCGTCATCATCATCATCATCACCCACATCCTCATCATCATCATCATAGTCATCATTCTCCTCATCATCACCATCATTGTTCATCATCATCTTCACTGTCACCGTCATCCTCATCATCATCATCACCCTCATCCTCATCATCATCATCATGGTCATCATCACCCTCATCCTCATCATCATCATCATGGTCATCATCATTATCATCATAATCACCCTCGTCTTCATCATCATCCTCATCCTCATCCTCATCCTCATCCTCATCATCATTGTTTATCACCCTCATCCTCATCATCATCGCCATCCTCATCATCGTCATCATCATCATCACCCTCATTCTCCTCCTCCTCATCATAACCCTCATCCTCATCATCATCATCATCATCATCATGATCATCCTCATCCTCATCATAATCATCATCATCATCATCATCACCCTCACCCTCATCATCATCATCATCGTAGTCATCATCCTCCTCCTCATCACCATCATTGTTCATCATCATCTTCATCGTCACCCTCATCCTCATCATCATCATCACCCTCATCCTCATCATCATCATCATGGTCATCATCATCATCGTCCTCATCATCATCACCCTCATCCTCCTCCTCCTCCTCCTCCTCCTCATCATCCTCATCCTCATCCTCATTGTTCATCACCCTCATCCTCACCATCATCGACACCCTCATCATCATCATCCTCATCACCATCCTCATCCTCATCCTCATCCTCATCATAATCCTCATCCTCATCATGATTATCATCATCACCCTCATCCTCATCATCATCATCATAGCCGTCATCCTCCTCATCATCACCATCATTGTTCATCATCATCTTCATAAGCACAGATAAATGTAAATTGCATATATTCATTGAGCACTAAATCGCATATGCGATATATCTTATATGCACTAAAGCACATATGCGATATACCACATATGCGTTTTGGAGAACATGTAAAAACCTGCATGTTCATTAAAAAGATGGAAGTCAATATCACATATGCGATATATCGGAGGTGCGTTATATCACATATGTGATATGTGTTTTATAGAAAATGTTGGGTGGCATCGTGTGGGCCAAGTTTACTATATCAAAAGACATAATTCGTCTAAACCTGCGCACAGAGAACTGTTCAACATGGAATTTTTTATCATTAGTTACATAATTCCATAGTTTTGTACAGGTTTGGGTGGATTTCAATGGGGAATGTACGTAATAGAGGACGAAAGTCAGGAAGGAAGGTGCTTACACCAGAAGAAGCAGAAAATAAAAAATAGAAAAAGAGGGAAGATTCAAGAAATCGTCGACATTCATTACATGAGAAAATAGTTCCCATTCCCCTTCAACAGATACCTGACGTAGAGGCTGAGGAAGATACTGCAACATTAAAGGAAGCTGGTTATATGGAAGTTGATATTATTGATCGATTAGTAAACCGACAATCTTGTGAAGAGTTCAATAATTATGTTACTCCTGATGCAAATGTGAATAAACAACAACCATGTTCGGTGGTTCAATCTCCTAATCGAAGTCGTGAGCCTGTAGTGGATGTAAACATCACTCCAACATTTCAAATGACAATTTTTTTTGCATCAAAACGAAAGAGAACTCCTAAATGAATACAAGTGGATGAGAGAGGATTGATTTTGATGGAAGGTAAGGTGGCTAAACGCACTATCCTTCGTTATTCTTCTCAAATAATGAGACAATATTTTGATAACAAATCCGAAGCCGGTAAATGCCAATTTTTTTAGCTTTGCTTAAATCTAGAAATATGGCAACTGTTAGAAGAAATTTAGGCATAACAACAATGAAGAATATCCAATAAATAATCCCATTGTTAAATCTCTTGCTGCTGCATTCACATCAATTGGTAAAAAAACTTGTTCACAAGACTGTAATGTGGCTCATCGTGTATTGGCTGAATCAATTGTATGTAGATCAACAAGACGACATTTTTTACTTAAATGCACATCAAAAATTGTGCCTTTACATCCAAAGACACTTAAAAAATATTCAGTAAGAAGAGACAACCTTGATGTAGAGGGACAAATGGAAACATTATGGGCATTTAGCGGTAGGTTGCCCTGCAAAGACATGAAGTTAGTCGAAGCAGTGAAGGGCCTAGTGAAAACGTTTTGGCATGATAACACTAGGCCTTCTTCTAGCACGAAGGATGTGTTAAAACATTGTAGGGGTTATAGAAACATTGAACCTCATGTTAAACATTTTCTTGACACGATAGAAACTCAACTGTTCGAGATGTTTAAAGTTGCGCACGTAGAGTTAAGGCTCGGGCAAAGATCTTTTGAAAAATGCAAGCCTTGGTATGTTAGAATCAATACCATCTGGAACACTTGGTATTATAGATACCACATAGAGTTTGACCTATATTACCATACATTTGCACATATACGTCATTTTTTGCATCCTAACCATGTGCAGGAATGCTCAAGTACAGTACAACCAATGTCATCCAGATATTTAATCCATAGCATAATGTGTCTGAGGCAAGATGGGCAGACACATTACTTAAAACAATGTGTAGACGGTTCTTGCAACAATTGTGGTGGGCTATCATTATGGTCTGATTGCATCCATGAAAGTGAAGATCAAGCATTCGGAAATGCTATTATCAAGAAGCAGAACTATCAGTATGAGACATATCAGCTAAATGATGGGAACGAAAGAAGGAAGATTAAATTGGTGACTTCATAGGTAAATTGTTGAATATTGACAAATTAATATTCATGTACACATTCTTTTATGTGGTTTATTGAGATATTAATATTCATGTACCAAGTGCGAGTATGTGATTTTATTCCAAAGTTTCGTGGAAAGATCCAATAGTACATTCAACATGTTGATATGGCACGGTGGCAAGATGAGCAATTTAGAATATGTCGGGACACTTTCCCTCTCAGAACAATACTATCAGTGGTTGAATTTGTGGAAAATTACACCCTACAACCACAAAATGAAATTCAAAGTCAATACTATCATTCAGAGCAGGTGAGCATAATGGTGCATATCACGTATCGACATGGGAAAGATAGCAACGAAGAGAAACGTGTGATACTGAAAGAAACTCACTTCTACATAAGTGACAACCGGACCCATGACATCCATTACATGCCACATTCCTTTAAATTATTCTATGATCACATGATAGCTATGGATATACCATTTTATCGTCATTTCATTTGGTCAGATGGTTGTGCTGGATAGTTCAAGAATGCACGTGTATTTGAATGGTTGTGTTTGTTGCACATAAAATACAAGGTGCCACATGTATGGAACTACTTTGAAACTGGTCATGGAAAAGGAGATAATGATGGTGCTGGAGCATGCATTAAAACTACCCTTCGAAGGGAAGAGATGAAGTTTATAGGTGCTTGCCTTTGAGACGCTGCATCTATAGTCTAATGGTGTGCATCTGTCATGGGACAATAGGCAAAAAGGAAACACTTAGTGTGAAGAATATTATGAGAGGTGACAAATGTGGACTGACCACAAACACATCGGGTGAACAAAATGCATGGAACTCGACAGCTTCATTCAATTAGAAGCTCAGACAACTTAGACCTACAAATTTGGGCAAGATTGAAGGCTTGCTTTTGAAGTTCTTGCAGCATCGGTGAATGGGATGATTGTGAGCATACAAATACCGTTGATACATGGGATCAAGTGACACTTGGCACCAATTTCAATGGTGTTAATGAAATAGATCGTTTGGAAGATGATTAGACACATATTTCTATAGACTATGATCACATATCAGATCTCATACAAGTAGGTACATGAGTAGTACGTAAATAAGAAAATGCATTTATGTATTGTTTACTCGACCTATGTCGAATTTAATTTATGTAGAAATTAGAAATGCAAGACCTTATTTAAAAAATGTATTGTTAACTCGACCTATTTGCTTTCACAGGTCAGATATATGCAGTGGTTTCCCCAAAAAATAATGAATGGGGTTTTGACTATTGGTTGGAATGTTGCTTAGACGGGAAACAAACCCTTCTAGAACCTGTTACAAATGATGAAAATGTTGAATTCCGAACTAGCTCGATGGTTATAAAAGGGGAGTACTTGACACTTGTAGCACAACAGAAAAGGAAGGGCGGGTATGTATATCAGGATTATAGACCAGGAGCTATTGTATACCACTTCACCAACCTAGTAGTTGTTATAAACATCAAGCTGCGCACACTAGGTCACAAAAATAGGTCGCATGTACGATACTTGCTACCTCATATAAAGCATGAAAGATTGATGGACACCATTGGCACCAGAGATGATCCGGATGGTGTACTTGTATGAGTGCATTGTCAGGTGCATTATTTAACCTTTAAAGTGAATTATGAAGCACGATCTGAATTATTTAGCCTAAATTTATTCCCAATGTAATAAACCTATGATTGACAGATACCATTCACAGACATAATATTCTTCAAAGGATACTCGACACTATAAACATGATCGTACAACGTTGGGTGAGTTATCTATAAATCATGTTTGCACATTTTCATTGGGTTCTATTTTATTTCTTATGATGTTACTAATGTATAGCCTTTTGTGTGCCTAGGATACAAACACCATCTATGACACATTGGAGGCGCGAGGAATGGTGTCTTTAGACCCCACCAAATAGAGTTCAGAAAATAACAAGCTCTCAAGTTGTTGAAATTTACATTTCTTGATGTTTTTAGTTTAATATACATTTACATTCATTTCCATGTACAAATCGGAAACCAACTAGGCTTTCATACTTGCATGCACCAACTAGGCTTTCATGAACACCAATTTGCATGGACCAACTAGGGTTGACAAGGTATGAGATGGAACTAGGGTTTAGTGAGCAATTTGCAAGTTAAGATAGGGAACTAGAAACACATGATCACCAATACTTGCATGCACCAACTAGGCTTTCATGAACACCAATTTGCATGGTCCAACTAGGGTTGACAAGGTATGAGATGGAACTAGGGTTTAGTGAGAAATCATGCAAGTTAGGAGAGGGAACTAGAAACACATGATCACCAGTACTTGAATGCACCAACTAGGCTTTAATGAACACCAATTTGAATGCTCCAACCAGGGTTGACAAGGTATGATATGGAACTAGGGTTCATGGAGCAACCATGCAAGTTTAGTTATGACCTAATGAGCGAGTTTAATACTCCAGGACACTGGTATTGGAGACCCCTCTGCAAATCTTTTGTGTAAGTCTTGTTGTTACATAATCCAAGTATTCAAGTATTGTGTTATTCAAAATCCAACTTCTTGTGTTGCAGGTACCATCGAAGTAGTGGTAACACTGCAGTCAGTTTCTTCTAGCAGAGGTAGGAATTCATGTTCCTTCTTAATCATTATTTTAACCAGCGATAACCATGAATTTCTGTTAAATCACACATAGCCATACGTACATGAAAGTATTAGTAAAGTTTGCAACTGGGACTCATATATATGTAGCTTCACAATCGAATTCTCTCATTTTTTTTCTATAAATATTGCATGCATGGTGTTATACATGGTTTTCTAATATTATTATTCATGTTTATTTTTTCATATAGATGGTATAATGTTCTCGTCAATATTGAGTTATTTGGCATAGGTTACAAAATTGCAAAAAAAAAAAAATTTGTGGTAATTTTTATGGTCAATTTATTCAATTATAATTATTAAGTTATAAAACTTGTTTGGAAAACACTGTAATTCTCTTAACATTTCAGAGTTTCGTGGATTTTAATCTTTTTAACCAAATTTTCTATATTGACTAAAAAAAATTGCAAATATCATAGTGTTTTATCTGCTGTTATCTTTAGGGGTATATGGAAATTAAGAAATTAGGCCTGTGGTGGAGCTTCCTTTTCTTATGTTCTTAGAAGATGTATATTTGGTTTCTTTCAAATAAAGTTAGGCTGGTGGTGGACCTGCCTTGTTTCATGTTCTTGTAATATTTATACTTGGTTTCTTTCCAAGGTATGAGATGGAAATAGGGTTTAGTGAGCAATTTACAAGTTAAGAGAGGGAACTAGAACCACATGATCACCAATACTTGCATGCACCAACTAGGCTTTCATAAACGCTAATTTGCATGCTCCAACTAGGGTTGAAAAGGTATGAGATGGAACCAGGGTTTAGTGAGCAATTTGCAAGTTAGGAGAGGGAACTAGAAACACGTGATCACAAATAATTTCATGCACCAACTAGGCTTTCATGAACACCAATTTGCATGCTCTAACTAGGGTTGACAAGGTATGAGATGGAACTAGGGTTTAGTGAGCAATTTGCAAGTTAAGAGAGGGAACTAGAAACACATGATCACGAATGCTTGCATCCATGACCTAGGGTTTCATGGACACCAATTTGCATGCTCCAACTAGGGTTCAAAAGGTATGAGATGGAACTAGGGTTTAGTGAGCAATTTGCAAGTTAAGAGAGGGAACTAGAAACACATGATCACCAATACTTGCATGCACCAACTAGGCCTTCATGAACACCAATTTGCATGCTCCAACTAGGGTTGACACGGTATGAGATGGAACTAGGGGTTAGTGAGAAATTTTCAAGTTAAGAGAGGGAACTAGAAGCACATGATCACCAATACTTGCATGCACCAACTAGGATTTCATGAACACCAATTTGCATGCTCCAACTAGGGTTGACAAGGTATGAGATGGGACTAGGGTTTAGTGAGCAATTTGCAAGTTAAGAGAGGGAAATAGAAACACATGATAACCAATACTTGCATGCACCAACTAGGATTTCATGAAGACCAATTTGCATGCACCAGCTAGGTTTGACAAGGTATGAGATGGAACTAGGGTTTAGTGAGAAATTTGCAAGTTAAGAGAGGGAACTAGAAACACATGATCACCAATAATTACATGCACCAAATAGGCTTTCATGAACACCAATTTGCATGCTCCAACTAGGGTAGACAAGGTATGATATGGAACTAGGGTTTGTTGAGCAATCATGTAAGTTAGGAGAGGGAATGAGAAACACATGATCACCAATACTTGCATGCACCACCTAGGCTTTCATGAACACAAATTTGTATGCTCCAACTAGGGTGGACAAGGTATGAGATGGAACTAGGTTGTGGTGAGAAATCATGCAAGTTAGGAGAGGGAACTAGAAACACATGATCACTAATACTTGCATGCGCCAACTAGGCTTTCATGAACACCGAATTGCATGCTCCAACTAGGGTTGACAAGCTATGAGATGGAACTAGGGTTTAGTGAGAAATTTGAAAGTTAAGAGAGGGAACTAGAAACACATGATCACCAATACTTGCATGCACCAACTAGGCTTTCATGAACGCCAATTTGCATGCTCCAAATAGGGTTGACAAGGTATGAGATGGAACTAGGGTTTGGTGAGCAATCATGCAACTTAGAAGAGGGAACTAGAAACACATGATGGCCAATAATTGCATGCACGAAATAGGATTTCATGAATTCCAATTTGCATGCTCCAACAAGGGTTTACAAGGTATGACATGGAACTAAGTTTTAGTGAGCAATTTACAAGTTAAGAGAGGGAACTAGAAACACATGATCACCAATACTTGCGTGCATCAAATAGGCTTTCATGAACACCAATTTGCATGCTCCAACTAGGGTTGACGAGGTATGAGATGGAACTAGTGTTTAGTGAGCAACTTGCAAGTTGAGAGACGGAACTAGAAACACATGGTCGCCAATACTTGCATGCACCAACTAGGCTTTCATGAACACCAATACTTGCATGCACCAACTAGGCTTTCATGAGCACCAATTTGCATGCTCCAACCAGGGTTGACAAGGTATGAGATGGAACTAGGGTTTAGTGAGCAATCATGCAAGTTTAGTTATGACCTAATGAGCGAGTTTAGTACTCCAGGCCACTGCTATTAGAGACCCCTCTGCAAATATTTCGTGTAAGTCTTGTTGTTACATAATCCAAGTATTCAAGTATTGTGTTATTCAAAATCCAACTTCTTGTGTTGCAAGTACAATCCAAGTAGTGGTAACATTGCAGTCAGTTTCTTCTAGTAGAGGTAGGAATTCATGTTCCTTCTTAATCATTATTTTAACCAGCGATAACCATGAATTTCTGTTAAATCACACATAGCCATACGTACATGAAAGTATTAGTAAAGTTTGCAACTGGGACTCATATATATGTAGCTTCACAATCGAATTCTCTCATTTTTTTTTCTATAATTATTTCATGCATGTTGTTATACATGGGTTTCTAATATTATTATTCATGTTTATTTTTTCATATAGATGGTATAATGTTCTCATCAATATTGAGTTATTTGGCATAGGTTACAAAATTGCAAATAAAATAAAATTTGTCGTAATTTTTACGGTCACTTTATTCAATTATAATTATTAAGTTATAAAACTTGTTTGGAAAACACTGTAATTCTCTTAACATTTCAGAGTTTCGTGGATGTTAATCTTTTTAATGAAATTTTCTATATTGACTAAAAAAATTGCAAAGATCATAGTATTTTATCTGCTGTTATCTTTTGGGGTATATGGAAAGTAAGAAATTAGGCCTGTGGTGGAGCTTCCTTTTCTAATGTTCTTATAAGATGTATATTTGGTTTCTTTCAAATAAAGTTAGGCCAGTGGTGGACCTGCCTTGTTTCATGTTCTTGTAATATTTATATTTGGTTTCTTTCCAAGGTATGAGATGGAAATAGGGTTTAGTGAGCAATTTACAAGTTAAGAGAGGGAACTAGAACCACGTGATCACCAATACTTGCATGCACCAACTAGGATTTCATGAACACTAATTCTCATGCTCGAACTAGGGTTTACAAGGTATGAGATGGAACCAGGGTTTAGTGAGCAATTTGCAAGTTAGGAGAGGGAACTAGAAACTAGTAATCACAAATAATTGCATGCACCAACTAGGCTTTCATGAACACCAATTTGCATGCTCTAACTAGGGTTGACAAGGTATGAGATGGAACTAGGGTTTAGTGAGCAATTTGCAAGTTAAGAGAGGGAACTAGAAACACATGATCACCAATACTTGCATCCACGACCTAGGCTTTCATGAACACCAATTTGCATGCTCCAACTAGGGTTAAAAAGCTATGAGATGGAACTAGGGTTTAGTGAGCAATTTGCAAGTTAAGAGAGGGAACTAGAAACACATGATCACCAATACTTGCATGCACCAACTAGGCCTTGATGAACACAAATTTGCATGCTCCAACTAGGGTTGACAATGTATGATATGGAACTAGGATTTAGTGAGCAATTTTCAAGTTAAGAGAGGGAACTAGAAAAACATGATCACCAATACTTGCATGCACCAACTAGGATTTCATGAACACCAATTTGCATGCTCCAACTAGGGTTGACAAGGTATGAGATGGGACTAGGGTTTAGTGAGCAATTTGCAAGTTAAGAGAGGGAAATAGAAACACATGATCACCAATACTTGCATGCACCAACTAGGATTTCATGAACACCAATTTGGATGCACCAACTTGGGTTGACAAGGTATGAGATGGAACTAGGGTTTTGTGAGAAATTTGCAAGTTAAGAGAGGGAACTAGAAACACATGATCACCAATACTTACATGCACCAACTAGGCTTTCATGAACACCAATTTGCATGCTCCAACTAGGGTTGACAAGGTATGAGATGGAACTAGGGTTTGTTGAGTAATCATGTAAGTTAGGAGAGGGAATGAGAAACACATGATGACCAATACTTGCATGGACCACCTAGGCTTTCATGAACACAAATTTGTATGCTCCCACTAGGGTGGACAAGGTATGAGATGGAACTAGGGTGTGGTGAGCAATCATGCAAGTTAGGAGAGGGAACTAGAAACACATGATCACTAATACTTGCATGCACCAACTAGGCTTTATTTAACACTGAATTTCATGCTCCAACTAGGGTTGACAAGCTATGAGATGGAACTAGGGTTTAGTGAGAAATTTGCAAGTTAAGAGAGGGAACTAGAAACACATGATCACCAATACTTGCATGCACCAACTAGGCTTTCATGAACACCAATTTGCATGCTCCAACTAGGGTTGACAAGGTATGAGATGGAACTAGGGTTTGGTGAGCAATCATGCAACTTAGAAGAGGGAACTAGAAACACATGATGGCCAATACTTACATGCAACAACTAGGCTTTCATGAATACCGATTTGCATGCTCCAACAAGGGTTTACAAGGTATGACATGGAACTAGGGTTTAGTGAGAAATTTGCAAGTTAAGAGAGGGAACTAGAAACACATGGTTGCCAATACTTGCATGCACCAACTAGGCTTTCATGAACACCAATACTTGCATGCACCAACTAGGCTTTGATGAAGACCAATTTGCATGCTCGAACCAGGGTTGACAAGGTATGAGATGGAACTAGGGTTCAGTGAGCAATCATGCAAGTTTAGTTATGAACTAATGAGCGAGTTTAATACTCCAGGCCACTGGTATTAGAGACCCCTCTGCAAATATTTCATGTATGTCTTGTTGTTAGATAATGCAAGTATTCAAGTATTGTGTTATTCAAAATCCAACTTCTTGTGTTGCAGGTACCATCCAAGTAGTGGTAACACTGCAGTCAGTTTCTTCTAGCAAAGGTAGGAATTCATGTTCCTTCTTAATCATTATTTTAACCAACGATAACCATGAATTTCTGTTAAATCACACATAGCCTTACGTACATGAAAGTATTAGTAAAGTTTGCAACTGGGACTCATATATATGTAGCTTCACAATCGAATTCTCTCATTTTTTTTCTATAAATATTGCAAGCATGTTGTTATACATGGTTTTCTAATATTATTATTCATGTTTATTTTTTCATATAGATGGTATAATGTTCTCGTCAATATTGAGTTATTTGGCATAGGTTACAAAATTGCAAATAAAATAAAATTTGTGGTAATTTTGATGGTCACTTTATTCAATTATAATTATTAAGTTATAAAACTTGTTTAGAAGACACTTTAATTATATTAACATTTCAGAGTTTCGTGGATGTTAATCTTTTTAACCAAATTTTCTATATTGACTAAAAAAAATTGCAAAGATCATAGTATTTTATCTGCTGTTATCTTTTGGGGTATATGGAAAGTAAGAATCTAGGCCCGTGGTGGAGCTTCCTTTTCTAATGTTCTTATAAGATGTATATTTGGTTTCTTTCAAATAAAGTTAGGCCGGTGGTAGAACCTGACTTGTTTCATGTACTTGTAATATTTATATTTGGTTTCTTTCCAAGGTATGATATGGAAATAGAGTTTAGTGAGCAATTTACAAGTTAAGATAGGGAACTAGAACCACATGATCACCAATACTTGCATGCACCAACTAGGATTTCATGAACACTAATTTGCATGCTCCAACTAGGGTTGACAAGGTATGAGATGGAACCAGGGTTTAGTGAGCAATTTGCAAGTTAGGAGAGGGAACTAGAAACACGTGATCACAAATAATTGCATGCACCAACTAGGCTTTCATGAACACCAATTTGCATGCTCTAACTAGGGTTGACAAGGTATGAGATGGAACTAGGGTTTAGTGAGCAATTTGCAAGTTAAGAGAGGGAACTAGAAACACATGATCACCAATACTTGCATCCACCAATTTGCATGCTCCAACTAGGGTTCAAAAGGTATGAGATGGAACTAGGGTTTAGTGAGCAATATGCAAGTTAAGAGAGGGAACTAGAAACACATGATCACCAATACTTGCATGCACCAACTAGGCCTTCATGAACACCAATTTGCATGCTCCAACTAGGGTTGACAAGGTATGAGATGGAACTAGGTTTTAGTGAGCAATTTTCAAGTTAAGAGAGGGAACTAGAAACACATGATCACCAATACTTGCATGCACCAACTAGGATTTCACGAACACCAATTTGCATGCTCCAACTAGGGTTGACAAGGTATGAGATGGGACTAGGGTTTAGTGAGCAATTTGAAAGTTAAAAGAGGGAAATAGAAACACATGATCACCAATACTTGCATGCACCAACTAGGATTTCATGAACACTAATTTGCATGAACCAACTAGGGTTGACAAGGTATGAGATGGAACTAGGGTTTAGTGATAAATTTGCAAGTTAAGAGAGGGAACTAGAAACACATGATCACCAATACTTACATGCACCAACTAGGCTTTCATGAACACCAATTTGTATGCTCCAACTAGGGTTGACAAGGTATGAAATGGAACTAGGGTTTGTTGAGCAATCATGTAAGTTAGGAGAGGGAACGAGAAACACATGATCACCAATACTTGCATGCACCACCTAGGATTTCATGAACACAAATTTTTATGCTCCAAATAGGGTGGACAAGGTATGAGATGGAACTAGGGTGTGGTGAGCAATCATGCAAGTTAGGAGAGGGAACTAGAAACACATGATCACTAATACTTGCATGCACCAACTAGGCTTTCATGAACACCGAATTGCATGCTCCAACTAGGGTTGACAAGCTATGAGATGGAACTAGGGTTTAGTGAGAAATTTGCAAGTTAAGAGAGGGAACTAGAAACACATTATCACCAATACTTGCATGCACCAACTGGGCTTTCATGAACATCAATTTGCATGCTCCAACTAGGGTTGACAAGGTATGATATGGAACTAGGGTTTGGTGAGCAATCATGCAACTTAGAAGAGGGAACTAGAAACACATGATGGCCAATACTTGCATGCACCAACTAGGATTTCATGAATTCCGATTTGCATGATCCAACAAGGGTTTACAATGTATGACGTGGAACTAGGTTTTAGTGAGCAATTTGCAAGTTAAGAGAGGGAACTAGAAACACATGATCACGAATACTTGCGTGCACCAACTAGGATTTCATGAACACCAATTTGCATGCTCCAACTAGGGTTGACAAGGTATGAGATGGAAGTAGGGTTTAGTGAACAACTTGCAAGTTAAGACACAGAACTAGAAACACATGGTCGCCAATACTTGCATACACCAACTAGGCTTTCATGAACACCAATACTTGCATGCACCAACTAGGCTTTCATGAACACCAATTTGCATGGTCCAACCAGGGTTGACAAGGTATGAGATGGAACTAGGGTTCAGTGAGCAATCATGCAATTTTAGTTATGACCTAATGAGCGAGTTTAATACTCCATGCCACTGGTATTAGAGACCCCTCTGCAAATATTTTGTGTAAGTATTGTTGTTACATAATCCAAGTATTCAAGTATTGTGTTATTCAAAATCCAACTTCTTGTGTTGCAGGTACCATCCAAGTAGTGGTAACACTGCAGTCAGTTTCTTCTAGCAGAGGTAGGAATTCATGTTCCTTCTTAATCATTATTTTAACCAGCGATAACCATGAATTTCTGTTAAATCACACATAGCCATACGCACATGAAAGTATTAGTAAAGTTTGCAACTGGGACTCATATATATGTAGCTTCACAATCAAATTCTCTCATTTTTTTCCCTATAAATATTGCATGCATGTTGTTATACAAGGGTTTCTAATATTATTATTCATGTTTATTTTTTCATATAGATGGTATAATGTTCTCGTCAATATTGAGTTATTTGGCATAGGTTACAAAATTGCAAATAAAATAAAATTTGTGGTAATTTTGATGGTCACTTTATTCAATTATAATTATTAAGTTATAAAACTTCTTTGGAAGACACTGTAATTCTCTTAACATTTCAGAGTTTCGTGGATGTTAATATTTTTAACCAAATTTTCTATGTTGACTAAAAAAATTTGCAAAGATCATAGCATTTTATCTGCTGTTATCTGTTGGGTTATATGGAAAGTAAGAAATTAGGCCCATGGTGGAGCTTCCTTTTCTAATATTCTTATAAGATGTATATTTGGTTTCTTTCAAATAAAGTTAGGCCGGTGGTGGACGTGCCTTGTTTCCTGTTCATGTAATATTTATATTTGGTTTCTTTCCAAGGTATGAGATGGAAATAGGGTTTAGTGAGCAATTTACAAGTTAAGAGAGGGAACTAGAACCACATGATCACCAATACTTGCATGCACCAACTAGGCTTCCATGAACACTAATTTGCATGTTCCAACTAGGGTTGACAAGGTATGAGATGGAACCAGGGTTTAGTGAGCAATTTTCAAGTTAGGAGAGGGAACTAGAAACACATGATCACAAATAATTGCATGCACCAACTAGGCTTTCATGAACACCAATTTGCATGCTCTAACTAGGGTTTACAAGGTATGAGATGGAACTAGGGTTTAGTGAGCAATTTGCAAGTTAAGAGAGGGAACTAGAAACACATGATCACCAATACTTGCATCCACGACCTAGGCTTTCATGAACACCAATTTGCATGCTACAACGAGGGTTCAAAAGGTATGAGATGGAACTAGGGTTTAGTGAGCAATTTGATAGTTAAGAGAGGGAACTAGAAACACATGATCACCAATACTTGCATGCACCAAGTAGGCCTTCATGAACACCAATTTGCATGCTCCAACTAGGGTTGACAAGGTATGAGATGGGACTAGGGTTTACTGAGAAATTTTCAAGTTAAGAGAGGGAACTAGAAACACATGATCACCAGTACTTGCATGCACCAACTAGGATTTCATGAACACCAATTTCGATGCTCCAACTAGGGTTGACAAGGTATGAGATGGAACTAGGGTTTGGTGAGCAATCATGTAACTTAGATGAGGAAAATAGAAACACATGATGGCCAATACTTGCATGCGCCAACTAGGCTTTCATGAATTATGATTTGCATGCTCCAACAAGGGTTTACAAGGTATGAGATGGAACTAGGGTTTAGTGAGAAATTTGCAAGTTAAGAGAGGGAACTAGAAAGACATGATCACCAATACTTGCGTGCACCAACTAGGCTTTCATGAACACCAATTTGCATGCTCCAACTAGGGTTGACAAGGTATGAGATGGAACTAGGGTTTAGTGAGCAACTTGCAAGTTAAGAGACGGAACTAGAAACACATGGTCGCTAATACTTGCATGCACCAACTAGGCTTTCATGAACACCAATTTGCATGCTCCAACTAGGGTTGACAAGGTATGAGATTGAACTAGGGTTTAGTTATCAATTTCCAAGTTAAGAGAAGGAACTAGAAACACATGATCACAAATACTTGCATTTACCAAATAGGCTTTCATGAACACCAATTTGCATCCTCCAAATAGGGTTGACAAGCTGTGAGATGGAACTAGGGCTTGGTGAGCAATCGTGAAAGTTAGGAGAGGGAACTAGAAACAGATGATCACCAATACTTGCATGCACCAACTAGGCTTTCATGAAGACAGATTCGCATGCTCCAAATAGGGTTGACAAGCTATGAGATGGAACTAGGGTTTGGTGAGCAATCCTGAAAGTTAGGAGAGGGAACTAGAAACAGATGATCACCAATACTTGCATGCACCAACTAAGCTTTCATGAACACCATTTTGCATGCTCCAACTAGGGTTCACAAGTTATGAGATCGAACTAGTGTTTGGCGAGCAATCGAGGAAGCTAAGAGAGGGAACTAGAAACACATGATCACGAATACTTACATGCACCAACTAGGATTTCATGAACACCAATTTGCATGCTCCAACTAGGGTTGACAAGTTATGAGATGGAACTAGGGTTTGGTGAGCAATCATGTAAGTTAGGAGAGGGAACTAGAAACACATGATCACCAATACTTTCATGCACCAACTAGTCTTTATTGAACACCAATTTGTATGGTCCAACTAGGGTTGACAAGGTATGATATGGAACTACTGTGTGTTGAGCAATCATGCAAGTTAGGAGAGGGAACTAGAAACACTTGACCACCAATACTTGCATGAAACAACTAGGCTTTCATGAACACCAAATTGCATGCTCCAACTAGGGTTGACAAGGTATGAGATGGAACTAGGGTTTAGTGAGAAATTTGCAAGTTAAGAGAGGGAACTAGAAACACATGATCACCAATTCTTGCGTGCACCAACTAGGCTATCATGACCACCAATTTGCATGCTGCAACTAGGGTTGACAAGGTATGATATGGAACTATGGTTTGGTGAGCAATCATGCAATTTAGGAGAGGGAACTAGAAACACATGATCATGAATACTTGTATGCACCAACTAGGCTTTCATGAACACCAATTTGCATGCTCCAACTAGGGTTGACAAGGTATGAGATGGAACTAGGGTTTGGTGAGCAATCATGAAACTTAGAAGAGGGAACTAGAAACACATGATCACCAATACTTACATCCACCAACTACGCTTTCATGATTCCTATTTGCATGCTCCAACAAGGGTTGACAAGGTATGACATGCAACTAGGGCTTAGTGAGCAATTTGCAAGTTAAGAGAGGGAACTAGAAACACATGATCACCAATACTTGAATGCACCAACTAGGATTTCATGAACACCAATTTGCATGCTCAAACTAGGATTGACAAGGTATGAGATGGAACTAGGGTTTAGTGAGCAATTTGCAAGTTAAGAGATGGAACTAGAAACACATGGTCGCCAATACTTGCATGCACCAACTACAGTTTCATGAACACCAATTTGCATGCTCCAACTAGGGTTGACAAGGTATGAGATGGAACTAGGGTTTAGTGAGCAATTTGCAAGTTAAGAGAAGGAACTAGAAACACATGATCATGAATACTTGCATGTACCAACTACTCCTTCATGAACACCAATTTGCATGCTCCAACTAGGGTTGACAAGCTATGAGATGGAACTAGGGTTTGGTTAGCAATCACGAAAGTTAGGAGAGGGAAGTAGAAACAGATGATCACCAATACTTGCATGCACCAACTAGGATTTCATGAACACCATTTTGCATGCTCCAACTAGGGTTCACAGGGTATGAAATGGAACTAGGGTTTGGTGAGAAATCAAGGAAGTTAGGAGAGGGAACTAGAAACACATGATCACCAATACTTGCATGCACCAAATAGGCTTTCATGAGCACCAATTTGCATGCTCCAACTAGGGTTGACAAGGTATGATATGGAACTAGGGTTTAGTAAGCAATTTGCAAGTTAAGAGAGGGAACTAGAAACACATGATCACCAATACTTGAATGCACCAACTAGGCTTTCATGAACACCAATTTGCATGCTCCAATAAGGGTTGACAAGGTATGAGATGGAACTAGGGTTTCATGAGCAATTTGCAAGTTAAGAGAGGGAACTAGAAACACATGATAACCAATACTTACATGCACCAAGTAGGCTTTCATGAACACCAATTTGTATGCTCCAACTAGGGTTGACAAGGTATGATATGGAACTAGGGTTTGGTGGGAAATCATGCAAGTTAGGAGACAGAACTAGAAACACATGATCACCAATATTTGCATGCACCAACTAGGCTTTCATGAACACCAATTTGCATGCTCCAAATAGGGTTCACAAGGTATGAGATGGAACTAGGGTTTGGTGAGCAATCACGCAATTTATGAGAGGGAACTAGAAACACATGGTCACCAATACTTGCATGCACCAACTAGGCTTTCATGAACACCAATTTCCATGATCCAACTAGGGTTGACAAGGTATGAGATAGAACAAAGTTTTAGTGAGAAATTTGGAAGTTAAGAGAGGGAACTAGAAACACATGACCATCAATACTTGCATGCACCAACTAGGCTTTCATGAACACCAATTTGCATGCTCCAACCAGGGTTGAAAAGGTATGAGATGGAACTAGGGTTTAGTGAGCAATTTGCAAGTTAAGAGAGGGAACTAGAAACACATGATCAGCAATACTTGCATGCACCAACTAGGATTTCATGAACATGAATTTGCATGCTCCAACTAGGGTTAACAAGGTATGAGATGGAACTAGGGTTTGGTAAGCAATCATGCAAGTTAGGAGAGGGAACTAGAAACAAATGATCACCAATACTTGCATGCACCAAGCATGCTTTAATGAACACTAATTTACATGCTCCAACTAGGGTTGACAAGGTATGAGATGGAACTAGGGTTTGGCGAGCAATCATGCAAATTAGAAGAGGGAACTAGAAACACATCATCACCAATACTTGCATGGAGAAACTAGGCTTCCATGAACACCAATTTTCATGCTCCAACTAGTGTTGACAAGGTATGAGATGGAACTAGGGTTTAGTGATCAATTTGCAAGTTAAGAGAGGGAACTAGAAACACATGATCACCAATACTTGCATGCACCAACTAGGCTTTCATGAACACCAATTTGCATGCTCCAACTAGTGTTGACAAGGTATGAGATGGAACTAGGGTTTAGTGAGAAATTTGCAAGTTAAGAGAGGGAACTAGAAACACATGATCACCAATACTTGCATGCACCAACTAGGCTTTCATGAACACCAATTTACATGCTCCAACTAGGGTTGACAAGGTATGAGATGGAACTAGGGTTTAGTGAGCAATTTGCAAGTTAAGAGAGGGAACTAGAAACACATGATCACCAATACTTGCATGCATGAACTAGGATTTCATGAACGCCAATTTGCATGCTCCAACTAGGGTTGACAAGATATGAGATGGAACTAGGGTTGGGTGAGCAATCATGAAAATTAGGAGAGGGAACTAGAAATAGATGATCACCAATACTTGCATGCACCAACTAGGATTTCATGAACACCATTTTGCATGCTCCAACTAGGGTTCACAAGGTATGAGATCGAACTAGGGTTTGGTGAGCAATCATGCAAGTTAGGAGACAGAACTAGAAACACATGATCAACAATACTTGCATGCACCAACTAGGCTTTCATGAACACCAATTTGCATGCTCCAACTAGGGTTCACAAGGTATGATATAGAACTAGGGTTTGTTGAGAAATCATGCAAGTTATGAGAGGGAACTAGAAACACATGGTCACCAGTACTTGCATGCACTAACTAAGCTTTCATGAACACCAATTTCCATGCTCCAACTAGGGTTGACAAGGTATGAGATGGAACTAAGGTTTAGTGAGAAATTTGGAAGTTAATAGAGGGAACTAGAAACACATGACCATCAATACTTGCATGCACCAATTAGGCTTTCATGAACACCAATTTGCATGCTCCAACCAAGGTTGACAAGGTATGAGATGGAACTAGGGTTTAGTGAGCAATTTGCAAGTTAACAGAGGGAACTAGAAAGACATGATCAGCAATACCTGCATGCACCAACTAGGATGTCATGAACACGAATTTGCATGCTCCAACTAGGGTTAAGAGGGTATGAGATGGAACTAGGTTTTAGTGAGCAATCATGCAAGTTATGAGAGGGAACTAGAAACACGTGATCACCAATACTTGCATGCACCAAGTAGGCTTTCATGAACACCAATTTGCATGCTCCAACTAGGGTTGTTAGGGTATGAGATGGAACTAGGGTTTGGTGAGGAATCATGCAAATTAGAAGAGGGAACTAGAAACACACGATCACCAATACTTGCATGGACGAACTAGGCTTTCATGAACACCAATTTGCATGCTCCAACTAGTGTTGACAAGGTATGAGATGGAACTAGGGTTTTGTGAGCAATTTGCAAGTTAAGAGAGGGACCTAGAAACGCATGATCACCAATACTTGCAAGCACCAACTAGGCTTTCATGAACACCAATTTGCATGCTCCAACTAGTGTTGACAAGGTATGATATGAAACTAGGGTTTAGTGAGCAATTTGCAAGTTAAGAGAGGGAACTAGAAACACATGATCACAAATAATTGCATGCACCGACTAGGCTTTCATGAACACCAATTTGCATGCTCCAACTAGGGTTGACAAGGTATGAGATGGAACTAGGGTTTAGTGAACAATTTGCAAGTTAAGAGAGGGAACTAGAAACACATGATCACCAATACTTGCATGTACAAACTAGACTTTCATGTACACCAATTTGCATGCTCCAACTAGGGTTGACAAGCTATGAGATGAAACTAGGGTTTAGTGAGCAATTTGCAAGTTAAGAGAGGGAACTAGAAACACATGATCACCAATACTTACATGCATGAACTAGGATTTAATGAACACCAATTTGCATGCTCCAACTAGGGTTGACAATATATGAGATGGAACTAGGGTTTGGTGAGCAATCATGAAAATTAGGAGAGGGAACTAGAAATAGATGATCACCAATACTTGCATGCACCAACTAGGCTTTCATGAACACCATTTTGCATGCTCCAACTAGGGTTCACAAGCTATGAGATGGAACTAGGGTTTGGTGAGAAATCATGCAAGTTAGGAGAGGGAACTAGAAACACATGATCACCAATACTTGCATGCACCAACTAGGCTTTCATGAACACCAATTTGCATGGTCCAACTAGGGTTGACAAGGTATGAGATGGAACTAGGGTTTAGTGAGCAATTTACAAGTTAAGAGAGGGAAATAGAAACACATGATCACCAATACTTGCATGTACCAACTAGGCTTTCATGAACACCAATTTGCATGCTCCAACTAGGCTTGAAAAGGTATGAGATGGAACTAGGGCTTGGTGAGCAATCATGCAAGTTAGTAGACAGAACTAGAAAGACATGATCACCGATACTTGCATGCACCAACTAGGCTTTCATGAAGATCAATTTGCATGCTCCAACTAGGATTCACAAGGTGTGAAATGGAACTAGGGTTTGGTGAGCAATCATGCAAGGTATGAGAGGGAACTAGAAACACGTGATCACGAATACTTGCATGCACCAACAAGGCTTTCATGAACACCAATTTGCATGTTCCAACTAGGGTTGACAAGGTATGAGATGGAACTAGGGTTTAGTGAACAATTTACAAGTTCGTATAGGGAACTAGAAACACATGGCCATGTATAAATCGGAAACCAACTAGGCTTTCATGAACACCACTTTGCATGCTATCACTAGGGTTGACAAATAGTGGGATGGAACTAGGGTTTACTTCAACCAATTTAGGGTTTGTAGGGTATGATGTATGTTAGTAAGTTATGATTTTAGTATCATAGGGTATTGTAGGGTATGATATGGTATATATTACACATGCATGCATGACTTAGTGTTATTATATATTGTTAGTATGTTATGTTATGGTATGTTATTGTATGTTATTATGGTATGATGTTAGTTTCATAGGGTTTGTAGGGTATGATATATGTTAGTATGGTTTGATGTTAGTATCATAGGGTATTGTAGGGTATGATATGGTATATATTACACATGCATGTATGAGTTTGTGTTATGGTAGATTGTTAGTATGTTATGGTATGGTATGTTATTGTATGTTAGTATGGTATGATGTTAATGTCATAGGGTAATGTAGGGTATGTTATTGTGTGTTAGTATGGTATGATGTTAGTTCCATAGGGTATTGTAGGGTATGATATGGTATATTACACATGCATACGTGACTTAGTGTTATGATGTTAGTGTATGGTATTTACAATGGTATGGTATGTTAGTATGGTATGATTTTAAAGTATGTTATCTTATGGTATGTTATTGTATGTTAGCATGGTATGATGTTATTGTCATAGGGTATTGTAGGGTATGTTATTGTATTTTAGAATTGTATGATGTTAGTATCATAGGTTATTGTAGGGTATGATATGGTATATATTACACATCCATGCATGACATAGTGTTATGATTCTTAGTGTATGGTATGGTTATGATGCTAAAAAGTTGAGGATAGCCATAATGTTAAAAAACTGATGAGTTGTAAATTGTTCCTTGAAGTATTGGAAATTCATAAGTTAGCACACATGTGAACCACACATATCATGTTCCAAGATCAAGTCAACCATATATGTATGAATTTGAACCTTGATTTATATTATATATGCATAGAAATAATGTTACAAAAATTGTCATGCCACATGGCCATAATACAAAATAGTCGATCAAAAAGTACATCTGTGTGTACATATGAACAAAAAGTTACATCTATGTATGCCCCCTATACATTTATTCTAGTTATCCCCCCTTTCGTTTCCAGTGCCAGTGTTTTCAAAGAAGTCTAGCTTTATTTTTCGACTCCTCATTGATGATCCCCATTGCTGAAAAAGAGGGATAATTCGCATCAGTGGAGACTGCAGAAAAACCAAATTTTGTAAGTTAATTTACAAACCTTTAAAAATTCTATGTACTCTTGTTCAAATTCCAAAACCAAAATAAAATTTTTACTTACTGTATGTGAGTAAGTCATGGTGGGTCATGGTGCCTCACTAACAACAACCTTGATTGGGTGCTCTTCAAGCACTACTTGCTCACTATCAAGCAGTATAAAAAATATATATATTCCAATGTCAACAAATATGCATGTACCTTGGGGGGGAAGAGGTGGGTCACTGATTTGGGTCTCTTTAAGCACCAAATAAGAGAAAACGATACAAAAACATACAAAGAAAGTGATACATAAACATACCTCCTCGCTTGTCAAATATGGGCCACCGATTTGGTGCTCTTCACGCACCGGTGCCTCACTAGGGGCCTGCATAACTTAACATATATGTCAATTTCATATAAAATAGTGAATCAGAGATATATATACTACATGGATGGAAAATGATGTTACCAAAGAAAGTGAAACATACATGTACCTAGTTAGGGGGAAGAGGTGGGTTGACAACAACCTCGCTTTGGTGCTCTTCAAGCACCATTGTGATAATAGGTTCCTGCATAAAGTAACATATGTCTAAGCGATACAAGTAAAATGATTGTTCCAAAGAAAGCGAAACATAATTAAAAGCATATTTCAATCAAAACCTGTGTTTGGGAATCTACCTCTGCATGAGAGGGAATAGGCTGAGATACAATATAGTCATCCTGATCACCCTGCATAAAACATGTTGTATCAAAATTTGGATGTATTGAATGTTACAATCTATACTATAAATATGTAAATAAAGTTGACAAATTAACAAGTATAGTTCTTACCCCTATTGGTGAATAACCAAACCCACATCCAATATTGACAGCTGCATCAATGTTCTCAATATTGATCGACGGACTATGCGACTCTAGTGTGCCATGGGACACCAGCTGTATATTTGTTCACATAATTTTTTAGATAAGTAAATAGAAATAAATTGTGAAACAATTGAAAATTTTGATATGAAACAAAATATAATATGAAAATAATGAGTTTTACTTACAAAGCGAAGTAATCCATCGTCTCGAAAGTTTGAAGCAGGGCCATAGAATATGCCTCCAGACAATGTGTAAGGGTGTGGAGTAACATGACGCTCTAAACACTCTGCATCTCCTGTGTGATCTGTAGATGGGCCTGCCTTAGAAGTGCCATCCCCTTGGTCTACATTGCCTTGGACATCAGTCCCATGGTGAAGCATTGTATCTTCCAAATCAAATAATGCCTCCTCTGTATTCTTAATCATAGGACCCGCAAGAGGATATAGCTGAGGGTGTTTTGGTGTGCGTGGAGTGCATGGCACACGGTTAGGATCCGTCCTGGAACCTTCCCTATCTTGGGGAATCCCATGACCAACACCCTTGAAGCCAAAGAGATTGAAGTAGTTAACATGTTTCCCTAGGATGAATTCTACATACAACTTCCTAAGGAAATAAAATGGGATGTCCCTATTCCCATGATGGTCTTCATCGAAGACCATATACCAACGATCCATCCAATTGGCCTTTATATTTGGGTCAGTGCACGAGTCTATGGAAATGTGTGGTCGACTGGTGGGTGGAACCAATCCGGTTCTAGGGTCCCAAAATAATTAAAATAATTGGTCTTTTGTAATTTTAAGGGATTTGATGTCTTTATAAATCAATCCATCGTAGTAGTATTGCCTCCTGGATTCTCTGTATGAGCTAATGTTGTACAAATCTCTTTGGGATTCGACAATTATGTTTGTTATTGTGTCCAATGCATCAGATAAAGGCTGTGTCAAATGATCCCCCCTCTAATAGATGAGCTAAGGTGCCTCAATGACGCCAAATGTGCAATAATCTATGAGTTTGATCTTGTTCCCCCTCCAGGTTTGGGTTTGGGTTAGGTTGTGGGTTAGGTTGTTGTTGGTTAGGTTGTTGTGGGTTAGGTTGTGGGTTATTAGAGGGTGGGTTTTCTACATTGTCTTGTTCATTTCTATTGTCTATTAAGATTTAAATAAAAAAATACAAGTTATTTTACTTAATCATTCTTTGAATTCATTCAATTTTTTTTATTCAATTTGTTTAAAATAATTATAAAAACTATGAAATTATGGAAAAAAATAAAGAATTGAAGACTAAATAAAAAGGATAAGAGAACTTACCTATCATTGGAGCCAAACCTCCAGCTTGACCTCGAACTCGACCTCCAAAAGGTAAAACGCAAATCGCTTATGCGCTATTTTTCCCACGCAGTTTTTCGCTGTCCCGATCCTATGCAAATGATATTTGAGGGGCCTGTGGCCTCTGTTTTATTTCTTTTCTTACTTTTCAATATCGCATATGTCACATATCACATATGCAATATATCGCACTTGCAATATATATCGCATATGCGATATATCGCATATGTGATAGTAAATGTGAAATATCACATATGGCCCATCCTTCTTCCTACCTAAATAATTAAATAAAAGAATTAAAATTTAGTAATCCTTCCTCCTTATCATCCTTCTTCCTACCATAATAATTAAATAAAAGAATTAAAATTTAGTGGATTGTAAGTCACTTTATGTAGTCTATACAATATTTTTTGTAATGTGAAGCATGCAACTAGAAAGGTTATTTTTCTCATTATGTTGGTGTAAACATATTGTTATTGTTCTAAGAATTTACAAACATGGTTTTCGAGCCATAGAAAAGGCCATCCAAAACAATTGAAGGATTAATTTAGTGTGGGAATACAAACAAAGAATGCGTAAAATAATGTTATCCAACAAGCATGCACTTGAATAAAGATGAGAAGGAGGTTAATCAAATTTTAGTGAAAATTTATGAGAGACGGGTAACGGCAAATGAACTTGACAAAAATTTACACGAGGAAATAAGAAAACTAAGTAGTCGTATTGTTGATAACAAGTAGAGGATGCAATATATTTAGAGAAAAGCTTTGTGGAGGCTTCCATCTTTGTTGATTCCAAGTTAGCATGAAATAATAATTATTTCCTTAAGCAACTTACTTAAATTACTAGAGATTTCCATTAAGAGTGGTGTTAACAACACAAATAGAACATGGATATTTGAGTGACACTCCACAACTTGAAAGTTTTGTGAGGCTATGGGAGTCCTTTTTACATAATGGATGAAGGAATACCCTCTCCGCTTTCATTAAAATATCATTGAAGTAGTCACATGTGCAGAGAAATACAAGTGGTGTGATAGAAAAATTAATATTTGAAACATGAACTAGGGCCTTTCATGTTGGCCATTTATTGTAGGTTATGCTTCTTGTAATAATAGAAGATGAAGAATATTCAGGTGACGCTACGCAACTTAAACCTTTTTCGAGGCTATGTGACTCCTTTTTAAATGACCGATGAAGGAATACTCACTCCAATTTTGGCATTTTCATGGTGTAGTCACATGTATAGCCAAATAGAGATGGTGTGATAGAAAAAGNTAAAGTACAAACCTCATTATATGTATTGATTTTGTAATATGAACATATATATACATATACCTATCGCTAGCATAGAATGATTACAAAATACTCGTGTGAAAATTTTAGGAAAAACTTTATCAAAAAGGAAATAAATGGGTAAAGACTTCACCCTCTCACCTCTTGGGGAAACCCAACAGATTTTAATTAAGCAACTGCCATTCGTAAATGAGGATGGTAGCATGAAATGAGGAAACCCTTGGGCGTGAGTTCTGCTTTTCCGCATGCAATGAGCATGGACCTTTTGTTTTGGGTAAAAGCATGAATGATGGAAGGGCTGCATGCCTCCTAGTGGTTAATTACTACCTTNTCGTTTAGTTGTTTCTCCTTGGTAAAAAACCTATGTGAAAATTGTAACATCCCTCGCCACCTCGACCTAGAGCTCACAGTGTAAGTAAGCATCACTGTAAGTATCCACTATAAACCCCTGTCAAGTTATGGTTATAAATGATAAGGTTAACGACTGAAAGCTTCGAATGACAGAAACTATATTTGGCGACGAACCCACTAGGGGGAAAGGGATTTCCAGAAAAAGGGAACCGAGAAACTCAATGAAATAAATAGTTGTGTGCTTGTAAATACTAAGACAATTAAGAGGTGGATCATGCAAACCTAGCGCTCCCTGTTGCCTCGCAATAATAAAGTTATAAAAGGTAAAAGAAACAATGGACATATATAACCTTGAGAAAATATATGTGGAGAAAAAAAAAACCATCATTATNTTAATAGAAAATAGCATGATTTACTACTTGAATTGTGGGGGACTCAGCACACCAGAAGGAGAAAGTCATTATTAAGATATGAAAGGATTTTTATAAGGGGGGGCGCTGAGCCGAAAGGGGAATGGCCAGCTCTGCATTTGATTTTGGGGTTTTCTTGTTGTCGGTACAGACCCACCCTTCGATTAATAGATGGGGAAAGGGTTCTGAAAACACTCACGCTGATATGACAAAACAATGAAGGCGAAAGAAGGGAAGGGCGAGACCCTGTATGGCGATCGTTGTTGTACTCCACCTTCATATTCAAATCTCCTCTCTGATCTAGAGTCGACTGGAGCTGCTACAAACGATTTTGGCATAGAATGATTTTTAATATGAATAGTTGGATTGGTTGTTAACGAACTGATACTTATTGGTAAGGAGCTGCTGAATAGGAATTTAATGTTCTGTATCTTCTGTTTGCCAATTATCAAGAAATAAAAGGGTGACTTATAAGGAAATGTTTCCAGTCCTTTTAGAAGTCCCACCTTGTCATGTAAAGCAATCAAAAATTTGACTTTACACCATTTTTGGGGACAAGGTAGCTATCAATGAATTTTGACGAATAAATCATTTAAAGGAGTAAATATATTTTCCCCAAAATCCTGGCAAGTGTAGCTAAAATCATTATGTGCAAATCTAACTGAGAACATAAGTGATGCTGAAAGGATGACTATATTAAAAATGCATATTGTTAGGATTATGCAGGTATACAAAAAGATGCCAAATGAATGCACAACTGCTAACACCTTTATGAAAAATTGTTGTTAACTAAGAACAATTGTTCTGGTTGGGACAATGGATTCATGGGAGCTTCTCAAGTTTTGGGTCCATAAAAACAACAGGAACAGACCCTTGATGATTCCCCTACAGGTGCGCATAGCAATAGCATTTGAGCTTGCAGCCTAAATGAACATAAACATGAGGTAAAAACTTATCGTGGAATTACTATCGCTTTGCTTAAGAAATAATGGTGAATGAGGATATAAGATGCTATGTTGCGATCTGTTGTAAAGTAGAATATGGTTTTCTTAAATAATCTCCAATTAGATTCCATTAAATATTCAAGGAGTGCTAAGTGAATGCAGAAACCAGATGGAAAAATTGTGGTTAGATGCAATATCGGGCATGCAAGAGAAGCCTAGGAAATCAGGCTGTGCAAACATAGAGACTATTGATCTCTCATACATAATCACAAGGTATGAAACAAATCTTTCGAGGACATGAAAGTAGATTTGCTTATGAACTTGGGCTACAGTGCAACTTTATGACATAAAAATAAAAATAAAAATAAAGATAAAAATAAATCATGATAAACAAAATAAAAGAAGATTCTAAATATTAACACATTGCACACACAAAAATAGCGAATCAAAAAGCAAAAATCTAGGAATGGAATTTAAGAATAGTTAAGTAAATAAATCCTAAATGAGAAGATTGGATATGGGATGCTTTTTACCCTAATGTTGGACGGCTAAAGGCAGAGGCGGATGGTGGCTGTAGAGAGTTTGGTTCATCAGGTGTGGATAGGGTTGGGAGGCCCTTAGTGATTCTACACACTCTGATCATGCTTGGGTTAGCACATATTTTCCATGTGGCAGGTTGAAAAGCGAGAGAGGCTTTTACCTACAAGAGGCATGCTGCCGTGAGGGTAGGCTGCGGACTCGGTCACTCACGAGGATTAACTGAGGGGTGCGCAATGAGGTGTTGACCTCATTCCTCAGTAACCATGAGTCTCTCTACAGCGTGGATTGGACTGAGTTAACATGGTCTCAGCCATCGCACTAACTCCCCACCACAGAAAGTGGGATATTTGAAGGGCATGAAGACGATCATGGAACCCTTGATATCATGGCACCACAGAAAGTGGGATATTTGAAGGGCATGAAGACGATCATGGCACCCTTGATATCATGGCACCACGGAAGGAGGGATATTTGAAGGGCATGAATACGATCATGGCACCCTTGATATCACCTGGAGAAACAAAAGAAATTATTAAACTATAAGGTTGTAAATAAGTAATAACTAAACAATAAACTTATGACTTGAAAATAAAGTAATGGAAAGGTATGTGCAATACAGGTAAAATGGTATCTATATGTTTCCTTATTGGAAATATAACTGACATGTTATGAAAATTGTATGGTGTTAGATTCCTAAGTTTTACATTGTTAACAATGTCAATGTAGTAGACATGCATATATATGCTTCAAAATGCAGGTTTGGTGACCTACTCACACTTGTCAAAAGGGACTAAAGAATATGAAAGAAAGCATTAAGAACCTGAAGAAGAAAATGAGACAAGGCTGGGAAAATTGGTAACACTGAGGATGGTGTTAATTCAAGGGGGAGAGGATGTAACATCCCTCGCCACCTCGACCTAGAGCTCACAGTGTAAGTAAGAATCACTGTAAGTATCCACTATAAACACCTGTCAAGTTATGGTTATAAATGATAAGGTTAACGACTGAAAGCTTCGAACGATTGAAACGATATTTGGCGATGAACCCACTAGGGGGAAAGGGATTTCCGGAAAAAGGGAACCGAGAAACTCAATGAAATAAATAGCTGTGTGCTTGTAAATACTAAGACAATTAAGAGGTGGATCATGCAAACCTAGCGCTTGTTGTTGCCTCGTAATAATAAAGTTATAAAAGGTAAAAGAAACAATGGACATATATAACCTTAAGAAAATATATGTGGAGAAAAAAAAAACCATCATTATATATATATATATATATTACTGTAAGAAAACATCTTATACACATTAAAGTGCAAACCTCATTACTATGGGTATACATGACAAGTACTATTGATTTTGTAATAAAGTACAAACCTCACTATATGTATTGATTTTGTAATATGAACAGATATATACATATACCTATCGCTAGCATAGAATGATTACAAAATACTCGTGTGAAACTTTTAGGAAAAACTTTATCAAAAAGGAAATAAATGGGTAAAGACTTCACCCTCTCGCCTCTTGGGGAAACCCAACAGATTTTAATTAAGCAACTGCCATTCATAAATGAGGATGGTAGCATGAAATGAGGAAAACCTTGGGCGCGAGTTCTTCTTTTCTGCATGCAATGAGCATGGACTTTTTGTTTTGGGTAAAATCATGAATGATGGAAGGGGTGCATGCCTCCTAGTGGTTAATTACTACCTTAATTTAGGGAAACCTGCCTTGTTAATAGAAAATAGAATAATTTACTCCTTGAATTGTGGGGGACTCAGCGCTCTAGAAGGAGAAAGCCGTTATTAAGATATGAAAGTATTTTTATAAGGGGGGGCGCTGAGCCGGAAGGGGAATGGCCAGCTCTGCATTTGATTTTGGGGTTTTCCTATTGTCAGTACAGACCCACCCTTCGATTACTAGATGGGGAAAGGGTTCTGAAAACACTCATGCTGATATGGCAAAACAATGAAGGCGAAAGAAGGGAAGGGCGAGACCCTGTATGGCGATCGTTGTCGTACTCCACCTTCATTTTCAAATCTCCTCTCTGATCTAGAGTCGACTGGAGCTGCTACAAAAGATTTTGGCATAGAATGATTTTTAATACGAATATTCAGGTAAGAAGATCCAATCTAAGTTGTGGATTTATTTTTATTTGATATTAATATTCAGAGTATTGGGTTCAGATATGGATAGTGGTTTATGTAACCATTGGCAAACAGAATCGCTAAGGTATAAACTAGATCGATCTTATGCTTGTGATACCTAAAAATGATTTTTAAAGTCTGATTTGCAAGCCTCATGCCGGCATCCCTCAAATCTCTAGAATACCCTCAGTCATTGTTATTACTTAGACCTGAACCCGCTTGGATAGGTTGATTACTATGTATTTATGTAGGCACTTTTGTTTAATTTATGGAGTCTTGCGCACCTGCTATTGAAAGACACCTTGCTGAGTTGTGATCCAAGTCGGTTTGAATAGTAGAAAATCCAAAGAATGACTTCAAAGATGAACCTTTGGTTGTCTATTTTTTATTATTCACCTACTACTGAAGCTGATAGGGTACTTTTATTTTCTAGTTATGTTTGCATGCCCTTTAACTATGCTTAGATCCATACCTGGTTGGTCTTTGCACATACGTGTAGAATCATTTTGATCCGGACTGGTGGCTTTTATTTAGAGCCTCCACACACCTGTATTGAGGAATGGATTTGATTCTTATAACCAGGTCATCGATTTATAGCCCTGGCTGACTATTCTATTGGGTAGAATGTTTTGATTATGAATGACAAATGTGCCCCATGTTTGTGTATTTTATTAAGCAGAGCGATTGACTATGAAGATCAATGTTTCCCATGTCTGTGTATTTTATTGAGAAGAAGCGATTGACTATGAAGATCAATGTTTCCCCAGGTCTGTTGTTTTTTTTTTGGTGTAGAATGATTTGAATTCTGAACTACACAAGCAATAGAACCTTATTTATGAACCTCCATGTGAACCTTATTTATGAACCTCCAGGAAAGAATTGTTCCCTAACTCTTATGCATTATTATGAGCATAGATTCAATTGACTTTATGGATGTGCATGTCCCTTACCTATATATAGTATATATCCTTATGATGTACACGATTTCAGAGCCTCATTACCCGCATTTGAAGATACTGTATGCGTTATTACAATTTAGTAGCTGTGAGGGAATGGTTCTCTAATAATGTGCAGAGGAATCGATGCCGAATTCATGCTATCTTTAGGACTGTTCCCTAAACTGTATGCGTCCTTATGTACATAGATCCAATACCTTCATATCATTTCCTAAACCGTACTGATCGAATTTATGTACACGAATGTAGCGTGGAAAAGTTATGCAGACTTTGTTTGGAGCTGAAAGTTCTTTTATTACTATTAATGCATTTTGGGTGGGGATCTGGATGGATACCTACGTTAATGTTTTGTTTATGCTTTCATTATCAAAACATATGGGATATGGGTGGATACCTGTGCTGATCTTGGCTATTATGGATGCATTTGTTTAATGTTAACCCGTATATATATATATATATATATATATATATATATATATATATATAATATAACTCTGCATTTTCTGTCTTGTATTCTCTGATTGTGAAATCATCTGCATAACGGTATTTATAACGGTAATCTGTTCACTAAAAGATTCTGGAAATTATTAAGATTCAGTTTTGAAAATGGAAAATACTATGAGGTGAGCAAGTTTTATACTATGTACCGACCAGAGTAATGGCACCCGATTGGGTAGCAGGTTAGCATTATGTTGACGGTATGGTCGAACCGTGGAACTTGTTGAAAGCACTTGGGAATGTTTTCTTCTTACCTTAGTGGGTTCGTCACCCAAGCTTGGGGGTGACTCTAGGAGGGATAACGCACGCCAGATAGAGTCGGTTGGGTGGAAATTTGAAGTCGAGCTTTCAGTCGGTCTAGTCTGTTAACCTAGAAAATGAAGTTTTAATTACTAGTTGTTAGTATTAGTTGTTAAATGGCTAGCTGCATTTATAAAATGAGATTATATTTTCCTCTTTGAATAGTTGAATATTTTAATGCTAAGTTGTAAAGTGCAGGGAAGGAGTGTAATGAGGATGCGGATGATGAAAGTATGGTAGGGAACCATACAATATACATATATGTATTCGATTATGAAACAGATTATTTCTATCCTAATCATCAAACTGTAATTTGTCTAACCCTGTTGTATCTTAACAACCGCCTCGGGGATTCTTGTCCCTTCGCCCGTTGCTTATACTTGGATCGCTCGACGAATTCTATAAGGATGGTGATAGGGATTTTATTCATGCATAGTTAAAATTTGTTGATATAGATCAGTATCATTCCAAGGATTATTACATAAACAAAGTATTGTATCTGTCATGCCTATGTTAACTATGTCTAATGAATAACCTATGAATTGAGAAAGATCTCCTAGTTGTGATTGTATAGAATTATTGATGTGCTTGCAGGACAAGTAGTCGAATCATCCTGCAATGACAAGAACTCGAGGTAAATAGAAACGAACTCATGGAAATTATAAATATAATCTACATGTACTCGTGTATGTCTCCTATATAATCTGGTTACAAAGTAAGTTGCATGTGGATGTAATGATAATAACCTCCTGTTCTTTCTTGTTATTTGTATTATGAATTGTCCTTTACGACCAAGTAGGATGGTAATATGGCATAAGGATCTCATGGGAAAAATAAAGAACATGTATGTTATCTTTTGTATTCCTTAAGGATGTTTTAGGATCAAGCAATGTAAAAATGAGTTTAAATTGGCATAACTAAATCGTCTTAATGTAGAATGAAACAGTTTTGCATTCCTTCTAAGAATCAATTCCAGTTCATTTGGGATGTCACAATTGAGTGTCCTTGACATTGTTATCTTATGCTTAAGAAATATTGCTCTTTAATCCTTATTTTGTACAGGAAGGTAATACTATTAAAAAGACAATTAAAAATGTTACTATTATCTTCTCATTTATGGCATGCATAGTAAGCCATCTTCAGGGCACCATGACGATGACATGTTGTGAATTACATTAAACATAATCCTCAATTATTAGTTTACAATGTGCATGAAATTGTCTTATCAAGGTTGCTGCTAACAGATTCAACTCCTTTGTAGTAATAGTGTAAACATAAAAACAAAATCTCTGCACACATTGGCACCTACGTATAAGAGGGGCACTACATATTCAGGTGACGCTACGCAACTTAAACCTTTTTCGAGGCTATGCGACTCCTTTTTAAATGACCGATGAAGGAATACTCACTCCAATTTTGGCATTTTCATGGTGTAGTCACACATATAGCCAAATAGAGATGGTGTGATAGAAAAAGAAATAAATGAAACTTGAACAAGGGTTTTCGTTTGGTTGTTTCTCCTTGGTAAAAACCTATGTGAAAATACATGTAGAAAGTTACAAATGGCGATAGTTTGTCAAGAAATGGGTTTCCCATCGAGGAGGAATTGGAAACAAGTGAAATACATAGGCTTCTTATGTGGTTTGGTATTGAGGTGGTTTTGTAAATATAGAATATCGCATATGTGATATTTAACATTTAGAAAACACATATGCGATATATCACATACACGATACTTTTTTACGAACCTTAGCCTTGTTATTGGGCTCGAGTTATTCCAAATGTACCAACAATAACACATATGCATTCTTGATTTGCACTTTGGAAGCGTATTTCTGATTTCCTAAGTGGCACTAAAAAGTGGAACCAACTTCGTGCGAGCACCCTTTTAGAATTTTATATTACATAATGGAACATGACAACATCTCCTTCATACTGTGTTGTAAGCACCTCACTACTCTTGGTGCGAAAAAACACAATTTATAGATTATTATCACTAGTACAACCACTTAACTTGTGGTCGATGAATATCTATAGGTCACAATCTAAGTGTCACGAACAAGTTACTTGTTCTCCATGTGTAGTTGCATGAACTCCCCCCACCAGCTATGGGTTATTCATGTGTTAGCTACCAATTATTTTTTTATATTCTTTTTTTTTAGAATCGTTTATTTTGAATTTGGAACAACTTCCATAATGCTATTCTGGATATTGCACTTGGCTCATCCCCATGTAATCTACGAAAAACATAGGCATTAATTCACCTCAAATTCTTCGATATAAACACCTATTGATGTAATGATACATTTTCTTAAGAAACTTCATAGGTTTGTTTTTTTTAAACAAAACATTAAATGATATTTTAATATTTTTTAAACAAAACACTAAATAATATTTTTATTTTTTTAAGAAAAAACCACTAAGTTATATTTTAAAGAAATTGTGCGAATTTTACATGAAATAAAATGAAAAACAAAAACTTAGGCAACATGCAAGGGAGTAGGAAGTATTGTTTTTGAGAAAACTAAATCTATAGTTAAATTCTCACAAATAGTTGCAAAGAAGCATGATTAAAATATACACATTAAAAGTACAATGTACACTTCACTGTCAAGTAGCATTTGTAGCATGTGTAAAGGAAAAAACATATAAGGTGGGGGACAAGTGCTTGTCTGGAAACCAATGCAAAGAAAGATAAAGGTCATCATAATTTAACTATCTAAATGCAAAGCCAACAAAACCATACTATCAATATTACCAAGCATGTGACAAATAACAATGAGAATCAACTTGAAAAATCGAAACAATCTACCAATGTCACAAACCATGTGACAAATGAAAATGGGAATCAACTTGAAAACCCTTAGTTTCCATCCCAGAATTAGAAAGCATGAATTTGTATCACCTTATCATGGGAAAGGAAAAATGTTTGGATATTAGTATTGAGTGAATTACTATTGCGGAAGAAAACTCATGCCAAGCACTCAGTTTGGTTGTTGTACTATATATTTCTTAATAATTGATTCATATCAAAAATAAAAAACTCGTACCGAGTACACAATCTAGCGTGTTGTTTGATGTATTTCTTAATTTCTTCAAACATTGCATTGTTCACTAATGGCTCTTTCAAACTATATAAAACTCTAATGGTGAAGACCTTTGTCTCATTTGGCATTGGTTGACATTAAAGTTTCACGGTAGTTTTACATGGTATCAAAAATCCATGTCACTCTAAACTGTGTCACAATAAGTGCAGCTGTTTGACGACCATTTATAATTTTCCATAGACCAATCTTTCACATCTTCAAGATTTAAAACATAAAGGTAGGGAATATGTAGCTTTGTTGCTAAATCTTGTTTCGTGATGGAAATTTTTGGAATGACACTTCAAATCTACATAATGTAATTTTGTCATTTTATTTTTTCTTATTTTATCATATTATAATAAAAATTATCATGTGATGTTTATATTAATAAAATTTATAAATTATAAATCATTTAAAATCGAGGGTGTTAGTTATTGTTTAGAGTATTTGCATTTATTTTAGTGAGTTACTTATTTTGTATAGCCAAAATCACGGGAGATGATTTCTTCATCATATTATAAGTTTTATTTCTGAAATTGCAATTTTTATTTCTATAATTTAATTATGTAATTCCAACAACTAAAAACTGTCATTTCAACAATTGTTACAAAGTTTTAGCTGAAAAAATAACTAAATAAAAAATACAAATAAACCAAAAGTTTAACTTACTCTCGTTAAAATGGGTCCTTGTATTTAACTTGTTGTCTTTAAAATGACTCCTTATAATTGGAAAACATCATATCATCATGAAGTAACATACCATGAGCATTATAATCATGAACCAAATATCCTATTTATTGATCGCTTGTCAGTGCCATTATTTATTTATCATTCTTTCCTCTGTTGTCTCTTCATTGATTCACTGTTCCGTTAGTGATGGATTAATCCTGTTAATCGACATCGCTTCCCCATATAAATTTACCACTTTTAAGTCGAACAATGAACTTAGTTTTCTTTATTCTATACTGAATTGAATGATTTAATTATGTAAGGGATGGGTTTCCTTTCCAGTGGCATTATAATCATGAATGTCCTCTCTTAATCGCTTGCCAGTGGAATTATAATCATGAATCATTTATTTTTTCCTTATGATCATGAATCGATTATTTTTCCCTCTCCTCTATTATCCCTCCACTCACTCACTATTCCCTTAGCGATCCTTTGTTGTCCGTCTGCTTACTCATTATTCCCTTAGTGATGATTGCATGGTAGTATCAGTTGTCTCCAAAAGAGCGAATGAACTTGTATACTTTGTAAACTTAGCGAAATGAGTGATTTAGTTGTTTAAGGGATCCGTTTCCTTCATCGCCTTCCATTCATATTTTTCTCAAATGTTATCATAATGCGCATAAGGGACTGAAAGATGAAGAACCCTTTTTTTCTGGGTAAGAGGAAGAAATTTATGTTATTCTTTACTCGCTTTCAAAAAAATATATGATCCATGGTTTCTTCTTCTTATTACGAAGGAATTATATCACAGCTATGATTATGAACAAGGTTCGTAGGATTTGGGACTCATAATCGCTAATTGCTTTTTGGTGCAACTATTTTCTTGGAATTACCATTCTCTTTACGCATTCCAAGGGATCAATATCTATCCCTTTAACCCAACCATTGGTCATGATGACCTATGGAGGGGGTAGATTGTAGGTTTTTGTTATGTATGTTGGAGTGAATGAAGCAAACGATTCCTTTTTAATATTAGATATGATCCTTGAGGAGGGATTTGTCTATGGTAGAATCCACCCGATAACCTCTGAGCAGGGAAATAGCTCTGGGCGCGCAACGGATTTAGTAATGCCTCACTTTTGTATGTTTTGGTATAGGAACATTTCCTTGAGACCGACATATGGGATATTCTAATTCGTGATCATCTGATAGATTTCTCCCCATAAGAATTCGGGAGACACTCCTGTGATGGCCTTGGTATCTTTGAATTTGGTTTTCGTTCTCGAGATGGCTTCCACATTTGATTCTGGTTCACTTGCCTTTACCTTCCTTTTACTGCTTTTCTTAGGCATTGTGTGAATTTGTTGTTTAAAAATCAGTTTTCAATGAGGAAATCTTACTTTGTGAGAATAGCGCTTGTGGTACATGGACATGAGTGTAATTATAAGTGACTTATTAATATGTAGTTTTTTTGAACAATCAAAGAGATTAATATAATAAAAAAATGCATCATTGTACTGAAGTAAAATGTGTTGAAAAGAAAGACTACTACATGTATAATCAATCTCAAGAAGAGTATATTGGACCTTTAAAAATGCAACCACTTTCCAGTGTAAAAAATGGGAGAAAAAATCAAGGTTCCATATGCATTCAAAATGCATCTAGATGTAAGATGGAGAGAAGTGTTCTATTTGAAGTTGATTTACCATTTAATGAACACATAGTGAAAATATAAGAACATGTAATTACATAGTTCAAATGAAAACCTATGCTGCTATGTGAGTTGTAAACTTGTTATTATCCTATCTCCTTCTGCGTTTTAGAGCAGCAGTAATTTAGCAAAACAATTTTGTAGGTAAGCACCTTATTTTTTGTTTTGTTATGCATTTCCCTTTGCAAGTGTATTAATGTTTTTTTTATTTTATACAGGTTAATGGATTTTACAAGCTTGATTTCCAACCTTTTATTTATTAATTCCAAAATGTCGAGACAAAGAGTGTTACTCATAATATTATTCAAAGAAGAGGGTGTGCAAAGAGAGAGAGGTGGAACCATCATATTGTTGCAATGACTCATTTCACAGTGGTGGAATAGATGGATTCCCAAAATAAAACTCAGTTATTTCTATGTAACTTTCCTAGTAGCCTTTTTACTTAGTCGAGTTTATAGGGTGCTCGTCGTTCCTCATTAGGGCTCATCATTGTGATATATGAGGTAAAAAGCATATATATTCATGATAATCATATTCGAGAAATCCCTCCTCATGAGAAGAGAGATTTAGGCACAAAATGGAGACACCAAAATCGGGGAAACATAGACGGGATAAGTATTTTTTGATTGGGTGGGTATCTTATCCTGGAATCAACGCGAAGTAAGGTATGTAAATTCTACTCATAAAAACCAGTCTGTTATAACTTTGACAACCTTGCTCGGGAAAGAACTTTTCCCTAGGAAACTCGAATGTGTAACAAATTCCCTAGTGAGATATCTATGAGGAAAATGAACAAAATGTAGGAAAATATCCATGTAGGATGGGCCAAACACTTATGAGCGCGAAGTTCCTAAAATACCACTTCTTCAACAACCCTTTCATACCTAAAGTGGCTCATTTTTTCTACTGGATAGGGCACGAAAACGGCTGTGAGGCCAAGCTCTATTCACAAATCAAGTGTGATGGATTTTAACCATGCAAACTGAAACAAAATTTTCCTACGTGCCATGGACAAACACTCTACTAGGTATGGATTTGCGAAACAAAGAGGGAAAAATCTGCTTCAAGATGAAAAACGACTACAATGCATTTAACCCAAGTTTCTACCACATATATAAAATATTCAATCTTTAGAAAAACCTCAAAAGTACAAAAGGTAATGTATGTACCTTTCAACTACCGAATGGCCACTGGTTGGGAAAAAATACAATGGCACTAGATGTCTCTCGTTGGTTGGTTGCTTTTCAAAACAACGTTTCGTGGAATAGAAAACAAACAATTGCACTTGTTTATATAGAAAAAATAACAAAATGCATCATAAATGCGGTTGTTGGGTGATTTAATGTGGTGGTTGGAGAATTGAATACGATGGGTGGAAAAACATCATTCAGCACGATGCACTTTTGGTCGCAACGAAAACGATTCTGATGCCGACCGTATGGGAAAATACTTTTAAGTTAGCATGATTGCATCAACGATATTGTTTATGTTCTACCGATAATGTCGACATCCTTATCCCAATTTCTATGATCTCAGGACGTGTGACTGCTTTGACAAATTTGAAGATCCGTGCTTCGGAGAAATTTCACAAGTCTTCTCCGGCCATTTCGGCGTGAAACTCTGAGTTGACCTGAAACTTTTGATTCGATAAGACTTCTAAGCACCTTCGACCGCATCGACGAAAACTCATGAGTTTCTTCCGACAATGTCGATGGATTAATTTGAGTTACGCCGAAAAAGCCCTTTTTTTGCTCCAGCCAACCATGTCGGAGAGACTGACTGAGTTCCTCCTACATGTCGAAGAAATTTACTGAGTTCCTCTGACACGTTGGAGAAAGCGAACAAGTTTCCCGATATGTTTAGGTGAACACGCGTTTTTTAACTTAGCCAGAACTTCCTTTTTTTCAAACTCCTGGAAAACTAAGTGTGTAGGATGGACTCCGTTGGGCTGAAAAGCTAGTCTAAGTAATCTTTCAAAAAAAAATTATAAGGAAGGGCCCTAAAATAAAAAAAATTGGGAAAGCAGTTGCTGCAGCAACATGCTCTTCCAAAGGGGGAATAACATAAGGGTACAATGTAATATATAAAACCTATTAAAGTCTCGTAACATCCTAAATTAGCTAAGGAATAGGAAAAATTTTAAGAATTCAAATATGTATAATCACTGGGCGAATCTTCTTCGTATGTAGGAAAGTTCAAAGGTTAATTTATCAATAAAAAAATATGTATTCAAATATTTTTTGGAAAATTTTTCATTGATTTATAAAAACTTTGTAAAACATTGATGAATTATAAAATATTGTGAATATTGATATTAAATACAATGAAAAAATATAAATATAAAATATTTATTTTAATCCATTATATTAATATGAATATATATATTCAAAAAATAACAATTAAATTATTTCCTATTGCAAAATATCTACAGTCAATTGAAATTCACCTTATTATAATATTTATATGAATCAAATATTATTGACCAACTATTTAATGTAATCATATCCAATCATTGAACAAGATTTTACATAATTTAAAAATAGTAAATATGATTTGGGTTAAAACAAAACAATTATTGAATTAAAAATACATAAACACACTATATGAAAAGATAAAATGTTAATAAGTTGAATTGAATGGAATGAGTCATTAGTTTTTTAAATTAAAAAAATAAAACATTTAAAAAACTAATCATAGTGATTATTTCTTCGTGCTCCAAAAATATTGTGGTTTTATGCACTACATAATATGATCTCTCATTTAATTGTAATGATATATGACTTCAATAAAATTAAAGTTTTAAGAGAAATTAATAAACTAAAATGAATTTATTAAATAAAAAATTTCTAATTTATCAAATGGAAATGAAAACATTGGATTTATAACTATTTTTTAATAATATAATAACATTGAGAAAAACTCTTAACATGGAAGTTTAAAATAATGAGTTTCCATGGATTTACCCTATATATTAAGAAAAAATTCGATCTTTTAAATACAATAGAGTACCTCAAGTCCTTAAATAGTATTCATCACAAGTGATACCATGGGTAAATACTATGGGACACCCATGAAATGATGGGAGAATTACTCATTGAAAATTATTAACTCAAATGAATAGGGGAAAAATGGAGGATCCATGATTAATTTGTTGGGAGAAAATATATTAACATAAATTTCTTTTATATTTTTGGATGGGAGAAACAATTTGGATATTAAAAATTTTCTTTGCTAAGGAAATCAAGCAACAAGGGCCATACAAAGAAGTTTTTCCTACTAGAGTCACCCATTCCGTCAAAGGGAAAAGTTTCCTAATGACTAGGACGAGATCACAAACATACTAAAATAGATGGAAAATTATGTTATTACTCTCCTCGAAGGAAGATAAGAAACCAAAATAGGTTACATTGACCCAACAAGAAAGTAAACATGAAGTGGAAGAAGATAGAAGAAGAAGGGAATATGTTTTTGAAGTTTTAACCTTAGTGTTCCTACCCTTGAAACTTGACCTTCTTCACTCCACCAACTTAATATGTGCAAAAGATATAAACAACCCTAGTTAAATGATTGATGGCTTTAGAAAAAATATAAATCAAATCAAAACATTATATATAATCACAATTAGTATGAATTAAACTATTGAAAATAATACAATACTTCAACTAATAAATCCTCACCATATCAGCATGTGTAAATGGGGGAGGGAAAGACCATAAAATTATATTAATGAACATCAACAGATGATATATATTTACCTATCTGCTGCCTCGATGCCTTTCAAAGCCTAAGGCCATGTTCCTCTGCCCTTGAATCACCTTTTATCTTGATTCGTGCCTTGAATCACTTTCCTTCCAAGGGTGTATATGGTAGAAATCACATGCGATGAGTGAATTCAATACTTATGGAATGGGTGCTTAGGGAAAGGGTTTTCTAAGGGATAATCAAGTTGAATATATTAAAAATGGTATGGAGATTTATCTAGCATGACAATAATCAAGGTCTCTCTTATAGAGCTTTCCAAGTAGTTTCATGATTTAGAAGTGAAGCCAACCACCCAAAAACTATCTCAATTTGCAAAAAAATGAGTTTTGTTGCATTTTTATCCATTTTTAGGTCCCACACACCTTGCTAAATGGAAACAAGCATTGCATGTTCCTTGCATCAAGAAAAGGAGCATGATGCCTCTTTTGTGATCCAAACACAATAATTTAAGGGAAAAATTGTTAGTTTTTTCTCAATGACGTTGAGACCATCCAAATAGGAACAAATTAGGGGATATTACATGCATGATAGGTTCATATCCATGAACAATCATGGATAGTTGGGTGTCATCTAGGGGTATTGTTCTCACAAAATGAGGAAGTGTCAATTTGTGTTACAACATTGCTAAGAGAAAATGAAGAAATTTCACAAATAGGTTGCATAGAGAAGGGATTCCATTTTCTTCAGGGTTCTGAAAACTAGCGATTGTCATGTACTATAGATATTTTATATATGTGTGGGGTACAACATAGTACTTGACCCAATCTCTCAGGGAACTAACTAAGGAGGGTCAATCGTGCCCTTATCCATACTATTGACTATTTAGGTACACGAGAGTATCTTATTGAGCATTGTTATTGATGCCACTATAGAAATAAGACAATTGTAGGCTTGTTTTAGGTGACCTACATTGCTTCTGATATACTCGAGGGTATGTGGAAGTGATTCTATGTGGAGGTGTTGTCTGAAGGGATACTACTTTAGGGGGTACCAACAAGACTTACAAGGGTTTCCAACAATTGCACCCAAAAAGGGTATGATGTAACTCTGTACCAATTGTATTTGTCACGTATATTTTTCCCCAACCATAGGTTTATTGATTTAATTACAGATCCGTACAATCATTTTCAAATGTTGTAACACGTCTCTAGCCCAAAAAAATTCTATCAATTATTGGATGAATGTTGTCTCGAGATCGTGGGTCTAATACCACTTGTGATGTTCCTTACCCTTGTAACTTGAGAACCACAAAATATATAACAACATTCTCGAATGCATGTTGTCTTAGGATCATGGCTATCATACCGCTTGCAGTGTTCCTTGTCCCTGTAACTGGGTAATCACATAGTATATAGAAACATTAGCATGAAAACAACAAGAAATAAGGAACACATAATCATAACTATGATTCATTAATAACATAATAAGGAATAAATTTAGATCTCTCTTGTTGTGGGAAAATGTTTACATTCCTCCTATAGCAGGGTGACCATGCCCTTGAGCAAAGCTTAGTCACAATATTTTTCACAAAAACATTTTATGTCTTGAATATCTTTAAATATGCTTCAAATGTCCAAAGCCCCAACTATTTGACATAGTCAAAATACCACTTCCTAATAAATGTTAATTAATAAAGAAATCATTCTTACATTAATTGTTAAACACTAGCTTATTCAATTTTATTACAAAATTATGAATTTATACTAAATATAATTAATTCTTAATATAAAGCCAATAAAAGCAAAATCCTAATATAGTTTCTAAAACCTCATTATTCCTTGTTATTTTTATCATTATATTATTCAAGTAAATGATCATTCTTTTTCATTAATCTCATAATCCTTTTATTATTTATTATTAATATCATTTAAGTAAACGGTCATTCTTTTTCATTAATCTCATAATCCTTTTATTTGCTGTTATTAATATTATTCAAGTAAATGGTCTTTCTTTTTCATTAATCTTATAATCACTCTTTAGTACCAAATTGATTTAGGGTCACTCCAAAATATTTGTAATACAAAAGGCAATGTTATGTGCTATTATTTTATATATTTTAATAGGCATATATATATATATATATATTCCTTTTTTACAATTATGGAACTTTTTGGAATTATAATACAAATCTACATCATGTAATTTTGTCTTTTTTTTTAATTTTATTATATTATTAGAACACACATAGTTTGTGGCTAGATCATGTAGATAACAATCAAATGGTTAAGAGATGGTTATAGAATGGAAGACAATTTGAAAAAAAAAGAATTATTCCTCATACTCTTCTAGTTAAAGGGGTTCAACTTTCATTTATCCATGTCTAGCTATATCTATGTCTAGCTACATGTTATCACCCACATTCTTCCTATTATCCATTTATCAAGTATGAGTTATCTTTTATATATATTTTATTTTCAACTCATATTCTTCTAGTTATTTACCATGAATTGTTGGTTATCCATTCATAGCTATGAGTTATTCATGCATTGCTACTAGTTATCAATTCATCATACATTTTTTGTAATTGTTTAATTAGAATTTTGGAGTGCCTTAAAATCAATCTTTACAGTTCACTTGTGTCATAGTAGTCCATATACGAAAAAGCATAAACAGTAGTACACCCCAAATGTCAAATATCATGTAAAGTTTATATCAATAAAATTTATATCATGTGAAGTTTATATCAATAAAAGTATCATGTGAAGTAATAATAAAAATTATTATGTGAAGTTTATATCAATAAAATTTATAAATTATAAATTTAGGAAGTTAAGTTATAGTTTAGAGTATTTATATCGCTTGCCATTATGAATTTATTATTGGCTCCTCTGTCGTCGCTCCATTGACTCACTGTTCCGTTAGCGATGGATATGCCTGTTAATCACCGCCGCTTCTCAGTATAAATGTACCACTTTGGAACAGTGAAGTTATTTTTCATTAATCTCTACTGAATTGAATGATTTAATTATGTAACGGACGGGTGGCGTTGGCAGTGGCATTATAATCATGAATGTCCTCTCTCAATCGCTTGTCAGTGGCATTATGATCATGAATCAATTATTTTATTCTTATAATGAATGAACTTGTCTACGTTGTAAACTTAGCGAAATGAATGATTTAGTTGCTTAAGGGATTGGTTGCCTTCATCGCCTTCCATTCATATTTTTCTTGAATGTAATCATAATGCGCGCAAGGGACTAAAAGCTGAAGAGCCCTTTATTTCTGGGTAAGAGGAAGAACGAAGGAAGTGTATCACAATGGAAAGTTACTGGACAACTTATTTGCTCCTCCCAGTGTAAAGATTAATTCGTCCTATCATTCTGATTCTCAGTGTTAAACCAGTTAGTGTTTTGGATGGGCTAAGATGGACATAATGCGCACAAGGGACTGAAAGATGAAGAACCATTTTTTTCTGGGTAAGAGGAACAAATTTATGCTTTAGTGGCTTTCAAAAAAAAAATATGCTCCATGGTTTCTTCTTCTTATTACGAAGTTATTTGCTTCCCCAACGGTAAAGACCCTCTGCCATTCTTATTCTCGTTGTTAAACCAGTTAGTGTTATGGATGCACACATTGCTTCAATATGTGAATAGTTATGGCATGGTCGGTGTTGGGAAGATTCTTGAGATATTTGCTCAATAAGTGCTGTAATGTAACATCCCTCGCCACCTTGACTTAGAGCTCACAGTGTAAGTAAGCATCACTGTAAGTATCCACTATAAACTTCTGTCAAGTTATGGTTTAAATTGATAGGGTTAACGACTCAAAGCTTCGAATGACTAAAACGACATTTGACCACGAACCCACTAGGGGAAAAGGGCTTTTCGGAAAAGGGGAACTGAGAAACGCAATGAATAATTTGCTGTGTACTTGTAAATACTAAGAGAATAAGGGGTAACGTTTAATCACTAGCATGACAATCCTTGGTATATAAGGTGGGGTCGATTAAGAAAAACAATGCTCTAACTTTAAGGGGACAAGGGGACCATGCAACGATAGGAGTATGGGAGTTAAATCCTATATTAATTAATACAAAGACAGTTTCCTTATACTAAGCATGATGACAAATGATATCAAAGGATAAAAGCAAAATGACACCTACTCATAATTATAGAAGAAAAGGTTAATATGATTAAAAGAAAAACCTTTTTCATTAATTTGTATATAATG
>LPNX011052604.1:238509-286762 GCA_001517045.1 Pseudotsuga menziesii
TTATTTGGCTTTTCCTAAAATTGTGAATATTGTGGTAATGCTTGGTTTACACATAAGAGCATTGTATTATATAACATGGGTATGTTCCACTTTTTCCCGAAATGCTCTCCACATTTAAAGGGGTTAATTGAGTTAAATGAACAGGGCACTACAAATGAAGAAAAAGCTAATATGAATTTTAGAAAGGTTAAATTTATACTAAAAGTGAAAGCCAAGATGAATAATTAGAAAGGTAAGATATGCTAAAAGTGAATTTAGTTGCCGATTATGAATTGATTGTTTAAGGCAAAAGCATTTATCCCACATGCAAGGGGAAAGAAAAAAACGATAACTCTGCAACCCTTTAAGGAGGGGGAAGGGGAAGAAGAGGACGATCTCTGTGTTATAGAGAACAACCTCTACATTTTGATGAAGGGACGACAGAGGAAGAGTCACGACGAACTGAAGGACAATCCGATTGGAAAACTTCACTGCTATTAACCCTCATATAGAGCGGGCCAGGTAAATCACTGTTTATGATTTTCGTTTGAATTTTCTTTAGACTTGGAAAGAAAATTGTTGAAGTGAAACATCGTTGAAAGCTTGGATTGGTAAAACATTTGGTCATCCTACAAATTATTTTCAAATCCAGATAAGGTTGATATAGCTTGACATTGTGGTTGTAATACCCCTTTAACCTAAAGTAATCGTTGATATTGAAGTGTAGCCACATGTTATCCAACCTCGGTTTGTTAAAACGTTGCTCGGGTATTTACCTCTGAACTATATTAGATATGGAAGAGTTGTTGATAGTAGTATTACATGAATGTATATGGTGTCGATATGGAAAATTTCTAGGGTATATGATGTGAAAGTAAACGGTCTCTATCTGGTAAAATGCTTGGGTAAGTGTATCTAGCGGCTCATGATTTACTGATGGAGGACCTTATATTATTGGAATTTCCACTAACCCTAAATTATTGCAATCATCTTATGATTTATGTCTCTATGCTCGTGGGATTCAAACACATCAGCGTAATTCCATTGACAGGCCTCTCTTGAATCCGACCCCATCCAATTTATTCACATTTCCTTGCCTTTTCATAGCCAGATTCCACGAGGACTTCATTTGAAACCTAGAACCCCAATTGTTTGACCTGCAAAATGCTAGATTTTAGTGATGACTATGGATGGCCATCGTTTGTTATGTTGAAGCACGGTTGTGGTTTAGCTCCGAAGATACTACCCTATTAGGTAACCCACATTCGGTTGACTGTTACGTTTGATAAAATGCATTAAGCATTCTCTGCCACGTTAAATTGAAGGTAAAGTAGTTTTGCAAGCTACCTCAAGAGGTATTTCTAAGTTTCAAGAGACTTCAAAATCAGTTGGATAATTTTAATTTTAACTTAACAAATTTCTCAGAGAACTAGAAGTTAAAAACATAGACACACTGGAGGTTAGACTTAATGCAACGTATCTACTAGTTAGAAGTTACCTTGTTGATTTTATGTCTTCTCTGTATTTATTTGAGTGAGGATAATGAGGAATTATTTGAGCCGCAGAGATGCAGTGAGAATGAATAAATTCCAAATGTTTTTGACGCTCTATATTTTCTCACATATAGAGTCACATTAAGAATGCTATTTTGCTATTTGTTATTTTCTTGAATTGCAACTTTATACCAACTTACCCATACAATCCAGACTTTTTATGCATCCTCCCACGAATATAACAGAAACACTTAGTTTCGCCTATGCAAACAACCTAACAATACCCAAGTTACTTAGCTTCTTTCCATGGTTCGGAAGGTATTGCTATCACGCAGACTTGGTTACATGGAAAAGAACAAATAAAGGAAAGCTATTGGAAATATCTAAAAGAGCTTAGTACTGGAATGCGAAAGTATGGTCCCTTTATTTTTTTTGAGTCTTTTTTATTTTGGTATTGCTATCACGCAGACTTGGTTACGTGGAAAAGAACAAATAAAGGAAAGCTATTGGAAATATCTAAACGAGCTTAGTACTGGAATGCGAAAGTATGGTCCCTTTATTTTAATGAGTTTTTTTTATTCTAGTTTATATTTAAAAGCCTATGAATCCATTGTTGGGGATTTGAAAATGGTTGTCTGCGTTTCATTTTCTTTGAAATCTGAATGTGTATTTTAAATTCCTGTGATTTGAGTGAAACTGTTGATGATGGTTTCTTTTTATAAGTGGTAGTATATTTGTGTGATTTGTTAAAGATCTGGGTTAAATCTTGCATGCCTACGTTTTCATTTATACCTGCAATTTTCGATTTATTTCTAGAGAGTTTGGGTTGGAATATATTTATATTTAAAGTGGAAAACTATACGATTGGAAATTCCTTGCTATCACATATATATCTGTATAGTGGAAAATTCTAATTATAATTATAGTGAAAACATTACTATGGATATATTTAACTATAGGATAAACATTGCTATGAGTTTAAAGTTATATTTATGGAAAACATTACCATAACTAGATGTTTATATATTGGAAACTTTTTCATGAATAAATATATGTATGAAACTTTACCTTGATAAAATAATAGTATATTATAGCATTTTAGTAATATGATCATGACCAAGTGAAAATAAGAATATGTGATATATAACTTAAGGCGTGGAGTAAAGGGGTTACACCGACAAGACCTGGTAATACCTTAGATTAAATTTTATACCTTGTCACAAAAAGATTTGCAAATGAGTTAGCTCTCTCTCGAACCTTAGTGGGTTCGTCGCCCAAGCTCGGGGGTGACTCTAGGCGGAAGAACGCAAGTCAGATAGAGTCAGTTGGTTGGGTGGAAAGTCGAAGCGAAGCTTTCAGTCAGATCATTCTTTAACTTAGAAAATGAAGTTTTAATTACTAGTTGTTAGTGATAGTCGTTAAAGTGGCTAGCTGCATTTATAAAATGAGTTTATATTTTCCTCTTTGAATTGTTGAATATTTTAATGCTAAGTTGTGAAGTGCAGGAAGGAGTCGTAATGAGGATACGAATGATGAAACCGCGTTGGGGATTTTTGTCCCTTCTCCTAATGCTTGCATTGGAAGTGTAAACAAATACTATAAGTTTGGTGTTGTGGTTAATATTCATGCATAATTAAAATTTGTTGTTATAGATCGGTATCATTCCAAGGATTATTACAGGAACAAAGCATTGTATCTGTCATGCCTATGTTAACTATGTCTATTGAATAACCTATGGATTGAGAAAGATGTCCTAATTGTGATTGTATAAAATTATTGAAGTGCTTGCAGGACAAGTAGTCGAATCATCCTGCAATGACAAGAACTCAAGGTAAATAGAAATGAACTCATGGAAATTATAAATATAATCTACATGTACTCGTGTATGTCTCCTATATAATCTGGTTATAAAGTAAGTTGCATGTGGATGTAATGATAATAACCTCCTGTTCTTTCTTTGTTATTTGTATTATGAATTGTCCTTTACGACTAAGATGGTCTAGGAGGATGGTAATCTGGCATAAGGATCTCATGGGAAAAATAAATAGTATGTATGTTATCTTTTGGTATTCCTTAAGAATGTTTTGTTTTTAAGTTGGCATAACGAAATAGTCTTAATGTAGAAGGAAACAGTTTTGCATTCCTTCTAACAATCAATTCCAGTTCATTTGGGGATGTCACAATTTGAGTGTCCTTGACATTGTTATCTTAGGTACTTTTGGATATTACCTTCTTATTTGTCCTCATGGTGAGGAAGTTGTAGAAAGTTTTATTAGGTATGAATTGGATTCTAAGAATGACTGGTTAGGAAAGATTTCTCTTTAATCCTTAATTTTGTATAGAAAGGTAATACTGTAAAAAGATAATTTGGAATAATGTTACTGTTATCTTACAAATTTATAGTATGCATAGTAAGCCATCTTCAGGGAACCATGATGATGACATGTTGTGAATTACATTAAAGATAATTCTCAAATGATTGTTTACAATGTGCATGAATATTTCTTAACAGGGTTGCTGCTAACAGATTTGACCCCTCTGTAGTAATAGTGTAAACATAAAAACAAAATCTCTCCACACATTGGCACCTAGGTATAAGAAGGTCACTACATGTAAAGTTTTTCTTCTATTCAATTATTAATTGTATATGTGAGATAAAAAAAAATAATATGAAAAATAACTAGTTGATAAATGGATGAGTGAATCAATAAAATTTAATTTTCAATAGATTAATAGTTTATGCATGGACTCTTACTTGACTAATAGTATGAGCTTATAGATAAAATATAATTTTATGATACTTAATTTGTTTTTACCAATAAAATATTATACTAAAAGCTCTCAATAAAACTATATCTACAGAATTCGACAAAAAATCTGAAAAACACTAAACTTCCCCCTGGTGTTTAAAAAAAATTTAAAAACATAAAACATAGAATAAAAGCTAACGTGAGCTAACATATTTTGCAAAAAAAAATACAATACATGAATGAGAAGCGTGAACTGCAAGCACTGGTTTTACATTAATCTATTTAATAGTCAGTAATTATACAATTTGTTACAAGCCTATAATGCCAACGCAGAGGTGACCCGACTGATAACTGTGTGAAGGGGGTACGTGATTAATCTATGAATCTCCCTCAATGAAATGGGATGGCGGAAGAAATGACAACGGGGAATTGTTCTCTGAAATCATCTTTGTTGTCATTATCAATGACGTCGGCATCGATGGCAAATCTCTTCCACCGTAAATGTTTTCGGAGCAAATGTTACCGTAAATGTTTTAGAGCAGCATTAATTTAGCAAAACAATTTTTTAGGTAAGCACCTTATTTTTTGTTCTGTTATGCATTTCCCTTTGCAAGTGTATTAATGTTTTATTATTATTTTATACAGGTTAATGGATTTTACAAGCTTGATTTCCAACCTTTTATTTATTAATTCCAAAATGTCGAGACAAAGAGTGTTACTCATAATATTATTCAAAGAAGAGGGTGTGCAAAGAGAGAGAGGTGGAACCATCATATTGTTGCAATGACTCATTTCAAAGTGGTGGAATAGATGGATTCCCAAAATAAAACTCAGTTATTTCTATGTAACTTTCCTAGTAGCCTTTTTACTTAGTCGAGTTTACAGGGTGTTTGTCGTTCCTCATTAGGGCTCGTCATTGTGATATGTGAGGTAAAAAGCATAGATATTCGTGATAATCATATTTGAGAAATCCCTCCTCATGAGAAGAGAGATTTAGGCACAAAATGGAGACCCTAAAATCGGGGAAACATAGACGGGATAAGTATTTTTTTATTGGGCGGGTATATTATCCTAGAATCAATGCGAAGTAAGGTATGTAAATTTTGCTCATAAAAACCAGTCTATTATAACTTTGACAACCTTGCTCGGGAAAAAACTTTTCCCTAGGAAACTCGAATGTGTAACCAATTCCCTAGTGAGATATCTATGAGGAAAATGAACAAAATGTAGGAAAATATTCATGTAGGATGGGCCAAACACTTATGAGCACGAAGTTCCTAAAATACCACTTCTCGAACAACCCTTTCATACCTAAAGTGGCTCATTTTTTCTACTGGATAGGGCACGAAAACGGCTGTGAGGCCAAGCTCTATTCACAAATCAAGTGTGATGGATTTTAACCGTGCAAACTGAAACAAAATTTTCCTACATGCCATGGACAAACACTCTACCAGGTATGGGTTTGCGAAACAAAGAGGGAAAAAGCTGCTTCAAGATGAAAAACGACTACAATGCATTTAACCCAAGTTTCTACCACATATATAAAATATTCAATCTTTAGAAAAACCTCAAAAGTACAAAAGGTAATGTATGTACCTTTCAACTAGCGAATGGCCACTGGTTGGGCAAAAATACAATGGCACGAGATGTCTCTTGTTGGTTGGTTGCTTTTCAAAACAACATTTCGTGGAATAGAAAACAAACAATTGCACCTGTTTTAAATAAAAAAAATAACAAAATGCGTCATAAATGTGGTTGTTGGGTGATTTAATGCGGTGGTTGGAGAATTGAATACGATGGGTGGAAAAACATCATTCAACATGATGCACTTTTGGTCGCAACGAAAACGATTTTGATGCCGACCGTATGGGCAAATACTTTTAAGTTAGCATGATTGCATCGACGATATTGTTTATGTTCTACCGATAATGTTGACATCCTTATCCCAATTTCTATGATCTCAGGACGTGTGACTGCTTTGACAAATTTGAAGATCCGTGCTTCGGAGAAATTTCACAAGTGTTCTCCGGCCATTTCGGCGTGAAACTTTGAGTTGACCTGAAAATTTTGATTCGATAAGACTTCTAAGCACCTTCGACCGCATCGACGAAAACTCATGAGTTTCTTCCAACAATGTCGATGGATTAATTTGAGTTACGCCGAAACGGTGATTCAAAAAAGCCCTTTTTTTACTCCAGCTAACCATGTCAGAGAGACTGACTGAGTTCCTCCTACATGTTGAAGAAATTTACTGAGTTCCTCTGACACGTTGGAGAAACTGGACAAGTTTCCCGATATGTCGAGGTGAACATGTGTTTTTTTAACTTAGCGAGAACTTCCTTTTTTCAAACTTCTGGAAAACTAAGTGTGTCGGATGGACTCCCTTGGGCTGAAAAGCTAGTCTAAGTAATCTTTCAATAAAAAATTATAAGGAGGGGCCCTAAAATAATTTTTTTTTTGGGAAAGCAGTTGCTGCAGCAACATGTTCTTCCAAAGGGGGAATAACATAAGGGTACAATGTAATATATAAAACCTATTAAAATCTCGTAACATCCTAAATTAGCTAAGGAATAGGGAAAATTTTAAGAATTCAAATATGTATAATCATTGGGTGAATCTTCTTCGTATGTAGGAAAGTTCAAAGGTTAATCTATCAATAAAAAATATGTATTCAAATGTTTTTTGGCAAATGTTTCATTGATTTATAAAAAATTTGTAAAACATTGATGAATTATAAAATAATGTGAATATTGATATTAAATACAATAAAAAAATATAAATATAAAATATATATTTTAATCCATTATATTAATATGAATATATATATTCAAAAAATAACAATTAAATTATTTCCTATTGCAAAATATCTACAATCAATTGAAATTCACTTTATTATAATATTTATATGAATCAAATCTTATTGACCAACTATTTAATGTAATCATATCCAATCATTGAACAAGATTTTACATAATTTAAAAATAGTAAATATGATTAGGGTTAAAACAAAAAAATTATTGAATTAAAAATACATAAACACACTATATGAAAAGATAAAATGTTAATAAGTTGAATTGAATGGAATGAGTCATTAGTTTTTAAAAAAAAATAAAACAATTAAAAAACTAATCATAGTGATTATTTCTTCATGCTCCAAAAATATTGTGGTTTTATGCACTACATAATATGATCTCTCATTTAATTGTAATTATATATGACTTCAATAAAATTAAAGTTTTAAGAGAAATTAATAAACTAAAATGAATTTATTAAATAAAAAATTTCTAATTTATCAAATGGAAACGAAAAACATTGGATTTATAACTATTTTTTAATAATATAATAACATTGAGAAAAACTCTTAACATGGAAATTCAAATAATGAGTTTCCATGGATTTACCCTATATATTAAGAAAAAATTCGATCTTTTAAATACAATAGAGTACCTCAAGTCCTTAAATAGTATTTATCACAAGTAATACCATGGGTAAATACTAGGGGAAACCCATGAAATGATGGGAGAATTACTCATTGAAAATTATTAACTCAAATGAATAGGGAAAAAATGGAGGATCCATGATTAATTTGTTGGGAGAAAATATATTAACATAAATTTCTTTTATATTTTTGGATGGGAGAAACAATTTGGATATTAAAAATTTTCTTTGCTAAGGAAATCAAGCAACAAGGGCCATACAAAGAAGTTTTTCCTACTAGAGTCACCAATTCCGTCAAAGGGAAAAGTTTCCTAATGACTAGGACGATATCACAAACATACTAAAATAGATGGAAAATTATGTTATTACTCTCCTCGAAGGAAGATAAGAAACCAAAATAGGTTACATTGACCAAATAAGAAAGCAAACATGAAGTGGAAGAAGATAGAAGAAGAAGGGAATATGTTTTTGAAGTTTTAACCTTAGTGTTCCTACCCTTGAAACTTGACCTTCTTCACTCCACCAACTTAATATGTGCAAAAGATATAAACAACCCTAGTCAAATGATTGATGGCTTTAGAAAAATTATAAATCAAATCAAAACATTATATATAATCACAATTAGTATGAATTAAACTATTGAAAATAATACAATACTTCAACTAATAAAGCCTAACCATATCAGCATGTGTAAATGGGGGAGGGAAAGACCATAAAATTATATTAATGAACGTCAACAGATGATATATATTTTCCTATCTGCTGCCTCGATGCTTTTCAAAGCCTAAGGCCAGGTTCCTCTGCCCTTGAATCACCTTTTATCTTGATTCGTGCCTTGAATCACTTTCCTTCTAAGGGTGTATATGGTAGAAATCACATGCGATGAGTGACTTCAATACTTATGGAATGGGTGCTTAGGGAAAGGGTTTGCTGAGGGATAATCAAGTTGAATATATTAAAAATGGTATGGAGATTTATCTAGCATGACAATAATCAAGGTCTCTGTTAGAGAGGTTTCCAAGTAGTTTCATGATTTAGAGGTGAAGCCAACCACCCAAAAACTATCTCACTTTGCAAAAAAATGAGTTTTGTTGCATTTTTATCCATTTTTAGTTCCCACACACCTTGCTAAATGGAAACAAGCATTGCATGTTCCTTGCATCAAGAAAAGGAGCATGATGCCTCTTTTGTGATCCAAACACAATAATTTAAGGGAAAAATTGTTAGTTTTTTTCTCAATGACGTTCAAACCATCCAAATAGGAACAAATTAGGGGATCTTACATGCTTGATAGGTTCATATCCATGAACAATCATGGATAGTTGGGTGTCATCTAGGGGTATTGTTGTCACAAAATGAGGAAGTGTCAATTTGTGTTACAACATTGCTAAGAGAAAATGAAGAAATTTCACAAATAGGTTGCACAGAGAAGGGATTCCATTTTCTTCAGGGTTCTGAAAACTAGCGATTGTCATGTACTATAGATATTTTATATATGTGTGGGGTACAACATAGTACTTGACCCAATCTCTCAGGGAACTAACTAAGGAGGGTCAATCGTGCCCTTCTCCATACTATTGACTATTTAGGTACACGAGAGTATCTTATCGAGTGTTGTTATTGATGCCACTATAGAAATAAGACAATTGTAGGCTTGTTTTAGTTGACCTACATTGCTTTTGATATACTTGAGGGTATGTGGAAGTGATTCTATGTGGAGGTGTTGTCCGAAGCGATACTACTCTAGGAGGTGCCAACAAGACTTACAAGGGTTTCCAACAATTGCACCCAAAAAGGGTATGATGTAACTCTGTACCAATTGTATTTGTCACGTATATTTTTCCCCAACCATAGGTTTATTGATTAAATTACAGATACCTACAATCATTTTCAAATGTTGTAACACATCTCTAGCCCAAAAAAATTCTATCAATTATCGGATGAATGTTGTCTCGAGATCGTGGGTCTAATACCACTTGTGATGTTCCTTACCCTTGTAACTTGAGAACCACAAAATATATAACAACATTCTCGAATGCATGTTGTCTTAGGATCATGGCTATCATACCGCTTGCAGTGTTCCTTGTCCCTATAACTTGGTAATCACATAGTATATAGAAACATTAGCATGCAAACAACAAGAAATAAGGAACACATAACGATAACTATGATTCATTAATAACATAATAAGGAATAAATTTAGATCTCTCTTGTTGTGGGAAAATGTTTACATTCCTCCTATAGCAGGGTGACCATGCCCTTGAGCAAATCTTAGTCACAATATTTTTCACAAAAACATTTTATGTCTTGAATATCTTTAAATATGCTTCAAATGTCCAAAGCCCCAACTATTTGACATAGTCAAAATACAACTTCCTAATAAATGTTAATTAATAAAGAAATAATTCTTACATTAATTGTTAAACACTAGCTTATTCAATTTTATTACAAAATTATGAATTTATACTAAATATAATTAATTCTTAATATAAAGCCAATAACAGCAAAATCCTAATATAGTTTCTAAAACCTCATTATTCCTTGTTATTGATATCATTATATTATTCAAGTAAATGATCATTCTTTTTCATTAATCTCATAATCCTTTTATTATTTATTATTAATATCATTTAAGTAAATGGTCATTCTTTTTCATTAATTTCATAATCCTTTTATTTGCTGTTATTAATATTATTCAAGTAAATGGTCTTTCTTTTTCATTAATCTCATAATCACTCTTTAGTACGAAATTGATTTAGGGTCACTCCAAAATATTTGTAATACAAAAGGCAATGTTATGTGCTATTATTTTATATATTTTAATAGGCTTGTATATATATATTTCTTTTTTACAATTATGGAACTTTTTCGAATTATAATACAAATCTACATCATGTAATTTTGTCATTTTTTTTAATTTTATTATATTATTAGAACACACATAGTTTGTGGCTAGATCATGTAGATAATGATCAAATGGTTAAGAGATGGTTATGGAATGGAAGACGATTTGAAAAAAAAGAATTATTCCTCATATTCTTCTAGTTAAAGGGGTTCAACTTTCATTTATCTATGTTTAGCTATATCTATGTCTAGCTACATGCTATCACCCACATTCTTCCTATTATCCATTTATCAAGTATGAGTTATTTTTTATATATTTTTTCTTTTCTACTCATATTCTTCTAGTTATTTACCATGAACTGTTGGTTATCCATTCATAGCTATGAGTTATTCAAGCATTGCTACTAGTTATCAATTCATCATACATTTTTTATAATTGTTTACTTAGAATTTTGGAGTGCCTTAAAATCAATCTTTACAGTTCACTTGTGTCATAGTAGTCCATATATGAAAAAGCATAGACCCCAAATCTCAAATCTCAAATATCATGTAAAGTTTATATCAATAAGATTTATATCATGTGAACGAGGATAGGAGAATGGATGCAGCCCTGGTTTTCACAGGAGACCGCTTACATCCACTACTGCTCAAGGCGCCATGGTTTCTCTATCTTCTTCCTTGGCGTACATGCTCATGTATCTAAAGGTCTTCTGGTTCCTGTCTCTTGTTCTTATCTTTTCTGGTTCTCATTCCAGCTTTTTTTGGGAAGGGTTTTTCACTTCTGAGGTTTGGATTCAGCCTCCTTGGTCTTGCTTTTTGTTTCTGTCATTTAGAAGGCGTTATTTGCATTCTTTCTTCTCTGTCCTTGAGTGGTGGTTTTTTTTCCTTTGAGGGTTGTATTGTTCTTTCCTCCTTACTGGTGTGAATGAATTCAATCGGCCGTCTCCCTTGGAGTCCCTCCCCTTCAGAAGGGGACTAGTACCAACCAAGGGTAATAAAAAAAGTGGGAAGTTTCTTGATTTTCTTTTGATGGTCTCTATGGTCTTATTATTGTTTCTTCCACCACCTTGCATGGATATTCACCATCTGTTACGTTATTTTTCTATTTTTGAGTTACGGTTTGACTTTTAATCATATTTGTGAGTGGATGGTCTTATCAAGAGTATACAGTACAAACCCTCACTGGGTTCCCCTTACACGGTCGGTCTTCTATCTTTGACATTCTTCCACTGGGCATATCATCTTTCTTACAAGCCTATCATTACTGTGTTGACTTTGGCTTGCCGTTTCTTGGGTATCTTTGGAAGGGTTAGTGGTGTCGGGTTATTATTTTTTTTATCATCTCTGCTTTTCATGAGTATTTTATTGGTTTTTTTCTCTGGGCCGTTTGACTTGAAGCTATCGGAGGATGGGTATATTCGATAGGGAAAGGTTTTCGAACCTTTGACTGCTGGTTTTTATCATTATTCTTCTTTCTCGGCCGATTGGGATAGGGTTTCGAACCTTTGACTGCTGTTTTTATTATTTTTCTTCTTTTTCAAGCAGCCTTCTGTTCTGGGTCGTTCTGTGATTTGTTTATATGGCTGACGAGGGTCTGACTCATCGGTTCCGGCGTAAGCGAAAGACTAAGTGTTTTAAGGTTCAAGCTAGTCGATATCGTTTCGTTTTCGGACACGATGTTTTCCTGGATAGGGTCTCTACCCTTTGCTCACGGGCATTAATTGGTCGTTTGGAGTACTGTAGTATGGATAAAGCCTCCTGGGTAAGATGGGCTACTGAAAAATGGAAGCCATTATTTGATTATGTGCCGACTATTAGTCAGCTCTTGAATGGGTGGATAGTGTTTGTGTTTCTGGATGAGGGTCATTGTGCTCGTGTCCTGGAGGGCATCTGGCGTATTGGAAAATGATCTTTGGTTCTGGATAGATGGCATTCAAATTTTGATCCTTTGCGTGAAAGGATTGTTAAACGACACCTATGGGTTTTGCTTCCCCATCTGCCTTTTCCCCTCTGGAGCCATTCAATAATGGAAGGTATCGGTAATACTATTGGCAGATTTATTACGGTGGAGGAAGAATTTCAGCAGGTCTACGACAAAGGGGTTGCTAAAATACTTGTTGAATTTGATATCTCAAAGGGCCTTCTTGATGAGGTTGAGATACTCTGTGGAGAGAGATTACTTATACAAAGACTAGATTATCTCTATGTGCCCTTTAGATGCAGATGTTGTCGTGAGGTTGGACATTTATGGAAAGTATGTCCTCACAGGTTATCTGAAAGGGACATTTCTGATAATGAGGTTCAGTTATCTCCTTCAGTTGATAATTGTCAGGCGGAAGGGTACCAGACTCCTACAGATTCACTCTTAGAGGACTTGCATTCCCCTCCAGGTAATCCGATTATCACCCATCCTATTTCTGAAATTATTCCGGAATCTTTTTTGGAGGATGTTGATTTATTGATTTCATCTCATAAGAAAACAGGCATTAATGATTCTAATCCTCGGGACTCCCTTCAGGGTTTGAAACAGTCTACACCCTTACTTTTTGATTCTGTTACACAGCCTGTAGAATCTCTCTCTACACACTCAAATGATGACATAACAACTGATAGGCTTTTTATTTCTGATTCACTTGTACCCCCTCCTCTGGACTCTTTGGAGGTTTTTCCTCCCCTACAAGCTAGTGGGTCCCCTGAAGGTCTTACTATACCTACTTCTTCCATCCTTCCTCCACCTCCTCCTCCTCTGGTTTCTCCACCTCCTAGCCCTACATCCTCACCATCTTTCTCTGACCCTTCATTAAAGAAGTCACTCTCTGTCTTTAATGCCACCTCCCCTTCATCACCATCAACTTTACATCTCAATTCTATTAGGTTTTCAAATGTTACAGTCCGGAAGCAACCTAGGGGGAAAAAGAATAAAAAGGTGGATCTCACATCGGCTTCACCTCCCTATATCCCTCTGTCTGTCAGACTTAAGGAAGCTGCGAGAGGTAATACTGTTCGGGGTCTTAGAGAAAAGGCACCCCCTGAGGACTTGACTTAATGTTAATTTTATCCCTTAACGTACGTGGTCTAGGGGGCAAGACCAAAACACTCAGCCTTCATTCTCTCATTTCTTCTCTCAAACCTGATTTCATTCTATTTCAAGAGACTATGTGTAGTGCTCATCCTGCGCTCTTTGCTTTTTCTAAACTTCTCCCCTCCTCGGAGTTCTGTGCTATTGGTGCTCATGGTCTTTCTGGGGGTTTATTGTCAGCTTGGAATCCTCTAAAAGCCAAATGTAGGGATTTTCATACTTGTGCTGGTTTATTGTTGGAAGCATCCATAAGAGGATCCCCTGTACCCTTACATATATTAAATGTATATGGTCCGTATCGAGATAGGGTATGTTTCTAGGATAAAGTTCTACGTGGGGGTTTTCTTAACCTTCCTGGTCTGATTCTGGGAGGTGATCTAAATCTTACCCTTCATACCTCTGAGATTTGGGGTATAAAAGCTTTAAGGGATCCACTTTCTGACTACTTTACTACACTCTTTGAATCTGTGGGGCTTGTTGATGTGGCTCCCCTGGTGGCTGGTCCCACTTGGAGAAATGGATGTGTTGGGGATGATGGTATTTGCAAACAATTGGATCGGTTTCTTATTGCTTCTTCTCTCCTTCCCTCCTTGGGATCATACAAGACTTGGACCAAATGTCATGAGCTCTCAGATCATTACCCGGTATGTTTTGAATGGTGTACTCTCAAAGGTCCTTTTAACTATCCTTATAAGTTCAATCGTTCTTGGTTAGAGGACACTGATTTCCTTAATTGGTTCTCACATTGGTGGTCCTCTTTCTCGAATTTGGACTCTCTTTCTAATATTGAGGACTTATGCCATATGTTACGTAGTCTTAAGAATGCTGCCAAAAGATGGACTATAAACAAGACTGATAGTTTGACTTTGGCTATTTCTACGATTGATCATGCAATTGTAAAGATTCTGGGGGGTCCCACACATGCTATCCTTGCAAAAGAAGAAGCTGCTCAGCTATCACTGTTTATTACGGAGAAACAAAAAATCTTAAGACATATTCAGCTAACCTGGCAACTTAAGAGCAGAACTAAATGGGATCTTCAAGGTGACTCAAATACTAAATTTTTTCATGCTGTAGCATCTGGTAGAAGATTACATAATATGATTTGGTCTCTTGAAGACTTTGAGGGTATTACTATTAAGGATGAGTCTACCCTTAAAGAGATGGGTAAAAATCACTTTTCTTCCATTTTCAAGGATGATGGGGGCACTGATTTGATTCAACAACTTAAAGTGGTTTCTCTTTTTAAAAGACTTATTCCACTAGATCAATCCTGCACTCTTAGCTGTCCGGTCAATTTAAAAGAGATTGAGCACTCACTTCGATCTTTTAAGAAGGATCGTAGCCATGGACCTGATGGGTGGCCTGTGGAGTTTTATTTGCATTTTTTTGACCTCTTGGGACCGGTTTTATTGAACACTATTGATCAAACCAGACTGTCGGGATTTATTCCCCCTTCCCTGAACTCAACTTTCCTTGCTCTTATCCCTAAGACTGATAAGCCCCTAACTTTTGCAGATTTCAGGCCCATCTCTTTGTGTAACCTGCTTTACAAACTTATCTCTAAAGTGATTGCTGGGAGGTTAAAACCCTTTTTGGATCAGGGTATTACAAATGAACAATTTGGTTTCCTTAAGGACTGTCTTATCTCTGAACCTATTGGAATTGTGCAGGAATTTCTTCACTCTGTGAAAACACAAAATCTTTGTGCTTTTGTTCTAAAATTGGATCTTTCAAAGGCTTTTGATAGCGTGGATTGGACTTATGTTAGATTGATACTGATTCAAATCGGTGTACCTCTCATTACTGTTAACTGGATCATGAGCTGTCTTTCCACTGCTAACTTCGCGGTTCTGATAAATGGAACCCCTTCCAATTTTTTCTCTGCTTCTAGAGGTATTCGTCAAGGTTGTCCATTATCTCCGCTCCTTTTTATACTTGTTATTGAAGGCCTCAGTTTACTTATTCAGGATGCTAAAGATAATGGTCTGATCAAAGGAATAAAACTCTCTCCCTCTCTTTCTCTCACCCACCTACTTTTTGTTGATGATGTGATATTAATGGGATCTGGTACTCTACTTGACTGGTCAGCTTTTGAGGTTATTTTGGAGACCTTTTGTAGTGCTTCGGGTATGAAGATCAATTTTGATAAATCATGTTTATTATATTACAATCTTTCTGATGACTGTCTGAACTGGTTTAATAGTAATCTACCTTATAATCTGCAGCCATTACAAGATGGGCTTACCTATTTGGGCTTTTTTTTGAAGCCCCTCAGTTATAGAGTACTGGATTGGAATTGGATTATAAAAAAACTTGAAAAAAGAATTAGTAATTGGACCAACAAATTACTTTCGATTGGGGGTAGATTGATTCTGGTTCAATCAGTTCTTTCCAGTATCCCTGTGTACTGGATGGGTCTAGCACCACTTCCTGCCTCCACTATTCAGACTATTAGAAGTGTTATGTTCAATTACCTGTGGGGATCAACAAGCTCTAATAAAAAATATCATCTGGCAAACTGGATGGACCTTTCTTGGCCCAAGGAATTTGGAGGATGGGGCATCAAAAATTGATCATGGTTCAGTGTGGCTTTGAGAATAAAAACCTTCTAGCGAATTCTTCAATCAGCAGGCCTTTGGTTTCAGGTTCTTTATGCTAAATATATTAAAAAGGGATCTGTTGTAGACTGGTTCAGATCTAAAAAATTTTGCAAAAGAAATGTATCAGTCATTTGGAGAGGGTTCTTATATACTTTACCATGGATTGGTATGTACTTGGCATGGCAGGTAGGTAAGGGTTCTGATATTATTGTTGGGATTGATCCATTTGTTGGATCTAGCACTGGGTTCTATCTTCCTGAGGACCTGAGAACTTATTTGCAGGATATGGATATATCCACTTTAGCGCAGGCACATAATACTCAACATGATGCATAGGGTTACTGGTACACGGCTGATGAATTAAATTTGGGAGGTTCTTTCCATAAATTATGGACTAACTATACTGCTGGTTTAGTTGGTGGTGGTATACGTATTACTGATACTGATGATGAATTGGTTTGGGATTTTAAAAAGAAACAGGGCTCTTTATCTGCCAGAAACGCATATGACTGTATTGTATCTTCATCACAAGGAATGGTTTCAACACCTATTAACAAATATCTGTGGAATAATTCACTGCCAAATAAAATCTCATGCTTCATTTGGTTAGCTGTTAGACATAAAATTCTCACTTGGGAGAATTTACAAAGCAAAGGAAAACATGGTCCAGGTATTTGCGTTCTATGTAAAATTGATAATGAAACTGTAGATCATCTTTTCATAAACTGTACAGTGTGGAAATTGGTAGCTGAACAGGTATGTAAACAATTAAATTTGCATGGTTTCTCAGCTCATTTTTCACTGGTGGATATGTTACTTGATTGGTTGGGGAAGATATCGAAAAGTTCGACTCTCTTTCAGCTGCCCTTCCACATGATGTGGATTCTGTGGAAGGTGCGAAATAAAATGATCTTTGAAGAAGAAGAAAGAAATGTTTCCAGTATTGTATATTAGGTCCTTTCAGCTGTTCAGCATCTTTCTATTTTGCCTGTCAAAACAAAAAATTCTGGTAGAGTATTGGGGAATTCTCCTCCTATGATTTTCCCATGTGGTTTTATCGATGGTGCATCAAAATGCAAGGTTGCTGGTGCTGGTTTTTGCATTTATATTAATGACTGTCACCACTTGGAGTTCATGATGGGGGTCGGATATGGAACCAATACTAAAGCAGAATTGCTCAGTTTATGGGCAGTTCTTCACACTTCCCAGATGATGGGGATCCCCCTATCCCAGATATATGGTGATTCACTTGTAATCATCAATTGGGTGAAGGGATCGACTGCTCTCTCCCCCACTGATCTCGTTCATTGGTGTCGGGAGACAAAAAAGCTTTTTACAAGTTTCCAGGCATTGTCTATCACCCACATCTATCGAGAGCACAATAGATTGGCTGACCGACTCTCTAAAGATGCACTCATTTTTCCACAAGGAAAAGGTAGTTACAAGGAATTTTATGAGGATCAATTGGTCTCTCAGGATCATTTTCAGTTCTATTGAGTTTATATAAAGGGATCATTTTCCCTGTCGCTGGTATGTTATGTATTGAGTCATCTTTCTCAGATTGCAGATCAGTGCCTTTTGGCACTCGCTAGATGTGGATGAGTGACGATCCTTATATGATGAGACAGTTTGCTGATGGGTTTCTGTAGTATTTGATGTTCCTTTCCCCTCGGTTGAACTCCAAGATGTAATGACATGATGTAACCTGTTTTTGCGAGATGATTGTTATGATGCCCTTTGATTCTAATAAAGAATAACAAGGTCAGGCTTTTTTCTTCCTGAAAAAAAGATTTATATCATGTGAAGTTTATATCAATAAAATTATCATGTGAAGTAATAATAAAAATTATTATGTGAAGTTTATATCAATAAAATTTATAAATTATAAATTTAGGGAGTTAAGTTATAGTTTAGAGTATTTACATCGCTTGCCATTATGAATTTATTATTGGCTCCTCTGTCGTCGCTCCATTGACTCACTGTTCCGTTAGCGATGGATATGCCTGTTAATCACCGCCGCTTCTCAGTATAAATGTAACACTTTGGAACAGTGAAGTTATTTTTCATTAATCTATACTGAATTGAATGATTTAATTATGTAACGGACGGGTGGCGTTGCCAGTGGCATTATAATCATGAATGTCCTCTCTCAATCGCTTGTCAGTGGCATTATGATCATGAATCGATTATTTTATTCTTATAATGAATGAACTTGTCTACGTTGTAAACTTAGCGAAATGAATGATTTAGTTGCTTAAGGGATCGGTTGCCTTCATCGCCTTCCATTCATATTTTTCTTGAATGTAATCATAATGCGCGCAAGGGACTGAAAGCTGAAGAGCCCTTTTCTTCTGGGTAAGAGGAAGAACGAAGGAAGTGTATCACAATGGAAAGTTACTGGACAACTTATTTGCTCCTCCAAGTGTAAAGATTAATTCGTCATTCTATCATGCTGATTCTCATTGTTAAACCGGGTAGTGTTTTGGATGCACTAAGATGGACAATACACATTGCTTCAATATGTGAATAGTTATGGCATGGTCGGGGTTGGGAAGATATGTGAATAGTTATGTGAATAGTTATGGCATTGGAATGGAAGACAATTTGAAAAAAAAAGAATTATTCCTCATATTCTTCTAGTTGAAGGGGTTCAACTTTCATTTATCCATGTCTAGCTATATCTATGTCTAGCTACATGCTATCACCCACATTCTTCCTATTATCCATTTATCAAGTATGAGTTATTTTTTATATATATTTTCTTTTCAACTCATATTCTTCTAGTTATTTACCATGAACTGTTGGTTATCCATTCATAGCTATGAGTTATTCATGCATTGCTACTAGTTATCAATTCATCATACATTTTTTATAATTGTTTACTTAGAATTTTGGAATGCCTTAAAATCAATCTTTACCGTTCACTTGTGTCATAGTAATCCATATATGAAAAAGCATAGACAGTAATACACCCCAAATCTCAAATATCATGTAAAGTTATATCAATAAGATTTATATCATGTGAAGTTTATATCAATAAAATTATCATGTGAAGTAATAATAAAAATTATTATGTGAAGTTTATATCAATAAAATTTATAAATTATAAATTTAGGGAGTTAAGTTATAGTTTAGAGTATCTACATCGCTTGCCATTATGAATTTATTATTGGCTCCTCTTTCGTCGCTCCATTGACTCACTGTTCCGTTAGCGATGGATATGCCTGTTAATCACCGCCGCTTCTCAGTATAAATGTACCACTTTGGAACAGTGAAGTTATTTTTCATTACTCTATACTGAATTGAATGATTTAATTATGTAACGGACGGGTGGCGTTGCCAGTGGCATTATAATCATGAATGTCCTCTCTCAATCGCTTGTCAGTGGCATTATAATCATGAATCGATTATTTTATTCTTATAATGAATGAACTTGTCTACGTTGTAAACTTAGCGAAATGAATGATTTAGTTGCTTAAGGGATCGGTTGCCTTCATCGCCTTCCATTCATATTTTTCTTGAATGTAATCATAATGCGTGCAAGGGACTGAAAGCTGAAGAGCCCTTTTCTTCTGGGTAAGAGGAAGAACGAAGGAAGTGTATCACAATGGAAAGTTACTGGACAACTTATTTGCTCCTCCCAGTGTAAAGATTAATTCGTCCTATCATTCTGATTCTCAGTGTTAAACCAGTTAGTGTTTTGGATGGGCTAAGATGGACATAATGCGCGCAAGAGACTGAAAGATGAAGAACCATTTTTTCCTGGGTAAGAGGAACAAATTTATGCTTTAGTGGCTTTCAAAAAAAAAATATGCTCCATGGTTTCTTCTTCTAATTACGAAGTTATTTGCTGCCCCAACGGTAAAGACCTTCTGCCATTCTTATTCTCGTTGTTAAACCAGTTAGTGTTATGGATGCACACATTGCTTCAATATGTCAATAGTTATGGCATGGTCGGGGTTGGGAAGATTCTTGAGATATTTGCTCAATAAGTGCTGTAAAGTTTTTCTTCTATTCAATTATTAATTGTATATGAGAGATAAAAAAAATAATATGAAAAATAACTAGTTGATAAATGGATGAGTGAATCAATAAAATTTAATTTTCCATAGATTAATAGTTTATGCATGGACTCTTACTTGACTAATAGTATGAGCTTATAGATAAAATATAATTTTATGATACTTAATTTGTTTTTACCAATAAAATATTATACTAAAAGCTCTCAATAAAACTATATCTACAGAATTCCACAAAAAATCTGAAAAACACTAAACTTCCCCGTGGTGTTTAAAAAAAAATTAAAAACATAAAACATAGAATGAAAGCTAACGTGAGCTAAGATGCATAAATTCTACTAACCATCTCTTCCCTCCCTACTAACCAGTTGCCAATGCATCAGAGATACAGTGAGCAATAACTTCAGGTATCGGAATTTAAGGCTAACATATTTTGCAACAAAAAATACAATACATGAATGAGAAGCGTGAACTGCAAGCACTGGTTTTACATTAATCTATTTAATAGTCAGTAATTATACAATTTGTTACAAGCCTATAATGCCAACGCAGAGGTGACCCTAACTGTTTGAAGGGGGTACGTGATTAATCTATGAATCTCCCTCAATGAAATGGGATGGCGGAAGAAATGACAACGGGGAATTGTTCTCTGAAATCATCTTTGTTGTCATTATCAATGACGTCGGCATCGATGGCAAATCTCTTCCACCGTAAATGTTTTCGGAGCTGTCTAACTAGTAAATGTTACCGTAAATGTTTTCAGAGCTGGTTAACATTTTCAGAATGATTTAGGTGAATTTAATTTACAAAATTTTGTAATTTTTGTTGTTTGTTGGGTTATTTTAAATATAAAAATGAAAAAACACGATATAAAAACCCCAAACACTCTGTAAAATCCACACTTTATAAAATCTAGACAACTCGAATGTTTTCTCCATCATATCTTCAAGGGCACAAATAAGGACATAACTAACAGCCAGCAAAGAACAAAAGATATCGTATTTGGAATGAAAGTCCAGATCGGGGTTTCTAATATTATATATATGCTGAGATATTTGGATGGCTGAACTGACAAAAAAAAATTATATTTGGAATCAAGTCCAGATGGGGTTTCTAATATTAAATTTAGATGGTTGAACTTTTTTTCAATTTCTGTAATTTGACATTTTATTCGAAATTTTATTTTGGATTATACATCATTCTTTTTTTTTTTTACTCATTTCTTTTACTCAAAATATTCATACTTATATTACCAACAATCACATTCATTTTATTAATGTGTCTCAATACATCTAATAAATTTAAACACATACTATAAGCAAAAACATTAATATAAAAAGTATGTGTCTAAATTTAAACCTCTAATGTGGTTGCAAAGTAATAATAACATATGCAAAGTATTAGTAACAATAATATTACTTAAATAATTGTAATAATATGATAATTAAACAAAAATATCACTTAATAAAACATTCTTAATGAAGTGATTTGATTTCATAATTAAAAATACAATAATTAATTAATGATAATTACGATGTTACATTTAATTAATTAATTACATTAGGGACATGTTTTTTTAAGTAAATTGTTATATTCAAAGTAATAATGAATGATTATTATTTAAATCACAATAATATTATATATCATTTAACACTTAGGGTTATATCATAATGTTTACTCCACATGAATATGAGAAGAAAAAAATTGGTTATATCACAATGTCTACTTAACTTGAATATTAAATATTAGAGGAAAAATTTCTAGATTATGATAAGTGCAAACATAAACATTTGATTAATTTTGAACTTATGGTTAGTATTTGACTTAATGAAGACTATGGTTGTACATATAGATTTGTTTTTTATTGAGATATATTTTAATCATGCTAAAAAATTTAAGATATAAAATAAAAAAACAATGTATTTATGTTTCAAAATGAAAAAATAAACTCTAAATCAAAATTATTAATTAATATTATGAAAATTTAAACTCTAAAACATGTTCTTTTAGAATTTAGTATAGTAATTTAATAAGATATAATATGTTTAATGATAAAAATCATACTTTAAAACAATTTATTTTTCTCATTAAATATATGATATTAATTCAAATTATTTATTATTATTAATATATATAATATTAATTTGAATTATTAATTAATATTTTTTTCAATTTAATTAAAAATATTAAAAAATAATAATAAAAGTTGACATAACTAAAACATGATTAGAAATTTAATTTTGCAATAAAAGATGACACTTAATCAACATTGTAATGTTACAAAACCCTTGCAAACCCTTTGACAAAGATTGAAAAGATGAATTTCAAATACTAACATAAATGTGGAGGAATGCCACAATCAAACATAAAACAACGATGAATGTGAGAATGTGGCAAAACATCACAATGCGACATAACCCTTGATGAACAATGAACGCCACATTATTCATGTGTTGCATATTTGGTTATATCACCATATACCATACAATGTAGTGAACCATGGTTGACTGTCGACAACAATGTTTGACTTTACTTTGAACGTAGTCAATACTGTTTGACTTTAGCAAGGAATGTTTAACTTTAGAACCACCTCGCCATATTTCACAATGCAACATGAAATTTCCAAACATCGAATGTCACACTATTAATGTTTCACATCTATGGCATTGTTGTAATGCGACATAAGCCTTCACCAATGTCAAAATGTGAAATAACCCTTGATGAACATTGCAATGCAAGGTAACTCTTGATAAACATCACAATGCGACATAACACTTAAATGTCGAATGACACATTATTCACATGTCACATTTGTGGTTGTGTTGGAACATACAGGACACTATGGAAAACGATGGTTGACTTTGACTTTAGAAAGTCATGTTTGACTTTTGTTAATTGTAGTTGAATTTGGTTAACTATCCTTAACTTTACTTTGACCATAATTAGCATGGTTGACTTCAATGAACCACATGGCCATAGTTCATAATGCAACATGAAATTTTCTAAACATTGAATGTCACATTATTAATCTGTCACATCGCAATGCAGTATAACCCTTGACGAATGTCGCAATGTCACATAACCCTTAAAGAACATCATAATGTAACATAACTCTTGATAAATATCACCATGTGGCATAACCCAGATTAATGCGGAACGTGACATTATTCTTGTGTAACAACTTTGGTTGTGTCCGCATATACCAAACACCGTAGTGAACCATGACTAACTTTGGTCAACCATGTTTTACTTTAGTTCGACCATAGTCAAGCATAGTTGACTTTAGTGAGTCATATTTAACCTCGTTAACTATGGTTGAATTTCGTTAACCATGCTTGAATTTATTTAGGCCATAAATAGCCATGGTTTTCTTTATTGAATCATGTGGCCATAGTTCACAATGTAACATGAAATTTTATGACCATTGAATGCCGCATTATTAATGTGTCGCATCTTGGGCATTATCACATTGTCGCAACCATGCAACCCTTGACCAATGTCACAATGTGACATAACCCTAGAGGAACACTGAAACGCAGGAGAACCCTTGATAAACATCACAATGTGACATAACCATTGATGAATGCTGAATGATACATTATTCATTAATGACATCTTTGGTTGTGTTGGCATATATGGTACACTCTAGTGAACCATGGATGAATTTGGTGAGCCATGTTTGACTTTAGTTTAAATATAGTCAAGCATGGTTGACTTTAGAAAGTCTTGTTTGACTTTTTTTTAACTGTAGTTAACTTTGGTTAACCATCCTTAACTTTAGTTTGACCATAATTAGCATGCTTGACTTCAATGAGTCGCATGGCCATAGTTCACAATGCAACATGAAATTGTCTAAACATTGAATGGCACATTATTAATCTGTCACATCTTGCACATTGTCGCAACGCAGTATAACCCTTCACTAATGTTGCAATATCATATAACCCTTAAAGAACATTGCAATTCCACATAACTCTTAATAAACATGATAATGTGACATAACCCTTGATTAATGCTAAATGTCATATTATTCATGTGTGGAATTTTTGGTTATGTCGGCATATAATGGACACTGTAGTGAACCAGGACTGGCTTTGGTCAGCCATGTTTTACTTTAGTTTGACCATAGTCAAGCATGGTTGACTTTAGTGAGTCATATTTAACCTCAATAATTTTGGTTGACTTTCGTTAACCATGCTTGACTTTAATTAGGTCATAAATAGCCATTCTTGACACTACTAAATCATGTGGCCATAATTCACAATTTAACATGAAATTTTCTGAACATTGAATGCCACATTATTAATGTGTCACATCTTGGGCATTGTTGCATTGTCATAGCCATGCAACCCTTCACTAATGTCACAATGTGACATAACCCTTTAAGAATAACGCAATGCAGGAGAACCTTTGATAAACATCACAATGCGACATAACCATTGATGAAGTTCAAATAACACGGTATTCACCTATGACATCTTTGGTTTTGTTGACATATACGAGACATTCTAGCGAACCATGACTCACTTTTGTTAGCCATGTTTGAATTTAGTTTGAGTATAGTCAAGCATGGTTAACTTTTGAAAGTCATGTTTGACTTTTGTTAACTGTAGTTGACTTTGGTTAACCATCCTTAACTTTTATTTGACCATAATTAGCATGGTTGACTTCAATGAACCGGATGGCCATAGTTGACAATGCAAAATTGAATTTTCTAAACATTGAATTTCACATTATTAATCTGTCACATTTTGTGCATTGTTGCAATGCAGTATAACCCTTCACCATTGTTTCATTGTCAAATAAACCTTAAAGAACAATGCAATGCAACATAACTCTCGATAAACATCATAATGCGATATAACCCTTGATGAATTTCGAATGTGACATTATTCATGTGTAGCATCTCTCGTTGTGTCCACATATACTAGACACTATAGTGAACCATCAATGACTTTGGTCAACCATCTTTTACTTTATTTTGACCATAGTCAAGCATGGTTGACTTTAGTGAGTCATATTTAACCTGGTTAACTATGGTTGGCATTGGTTAAACATGATTGACTTTAGTTGGGCCATAAAAAACCATTGTTGACTCTACTGAATCACGTGACCATAGTTCACAATGTAACATGAAATTTTATGAACATTCAATGTCGCATTATTAATGTGTCACACCTTGGGCATTGTCACATTGTTGCAACCATGCAACCCTTTTCCAATGTCACAATGTGACATAATCCTTGAATAACAGCGCAATGCAGTAGAACCCTTGATAAACATCACAATGTGACATAACCCTTGAATAACACTATAATGCAGTAGAAACCTTGATAAACATCACAATGTGACATAACCCTTGATGAATGTCGAATGTCACACAATTCATGTGTGACATATTTGGTTATGTTGGGATATAACACACACTGTAGCAAACCATGGCTGACCATAGTCAAGCATGCCTGATATTAGTGAGTCATGTTTGACTTTAGTTAACCATGGTTAACTTTTTTTAACCATGCTTAACTTTAGTTTGACGAGAGTTAGTCATGTTTGAATTTATCGAAACATGTTTGAATTTGGTTAACCATTGTTGAAAATGGGTTACAAATGATGTTTGAATAAGTTTGGCAATATATTACTATGGTTCATTATTATCTAACCATGGTTGACTTTAATGAACCATTGTGGTTGACTTTGGTTACTTATTAAATTATTGAAGTTGTGCACATTATATACATTATCAAAAAATGCATATGACTTGTGAACAACTTATATATGTATGTATATATAAACAAAATTGAAGATGAAGTACTATTGAGTGAATTAAAAAAATTACATTTTCTAATATATATATATATATATTCATGAAGTATGATAAATGAAAAGTGTCATTTCCACATGGTACAAAAATGTATGAGCATTTACACTTTTTTATTATTTATGATTAAAATTAAACCAACACAACATATAACACATGAATAATTTGACATTTAACGTCCATCAAGGGTTATTTCATGTTGTGATGTTTTTCCACATTTTGACATTCATCCTTTTTTATGTTTGATTGTGACATTCCTCAATGTTTATGTCACAATCTGAAATTTAGCTTTTCATTTTTCTTAACATCTAATGCCACATTATTAATGTGTCACATCTTAGGCATTATCGCAATGTGACAAAACAATTCACTAATGTCTCAATGTGACATAACCATTGATGAACATTGCAATGCAACATAACCTTTGATACATGTATCACAATGCGACAAAACCATTGATGAACAATGAATGCCCCATTATTCATGTGTTGCATCTTTTGTTGTGTCTCCATTTACCAAATACTGTTGTAAACCATGGATGACTTTGGTCAACCATGTTTGAAATTTGTTTGAACATCGTCAAACATGGTTGAATTTACAAGGAATGTTTGACTTTAGAACTACATGGCCATAGATCACAATGCAACATGAAATTTTCTAAACATCGAATGGTGCATTACTAATGTGTCACATCTTGGGCATTTCTCCAATGTTGCATAACCTTTAACCAAAGTCAAAATGTTACATAACTCTTGAAGAACACCACAATGCAACAAAAACCCTTGATAAACATCACAATGTGACATAACCCTTATGAGTGTCGAATGTCACATTAGTCATGTGTCACATCTTTGGTCATGTCGGCATATAACACACATTGTAGAAAACCATGGATGACTTTGGTCAACCATGTTTGACATTAGTGTGACCATAGTCAACCATGGCTGACTTTAGCAAGCCATCATTGAATTTAGAACCACATGGCCATAGTTCACATTGTAACCTGAAACTTTCTAAATAAGTAATGTCGCATTATTAATGTGTCATAGCTTGGGCATTATTGAAATGCAACATAATGCTTCACTAATGTCGCAATGTGACGTAACACTTGATGAACATCGTAGTGCAACATAACCCTTGATAAAGATCACAATGCGACATAAACCTTCATGTACACGCCAAATGTCACAATATTCATGTGTTATCTTTTGTTGTGTTGACATTTACCAGACACTATAGTGAACCATTGTTGACTTTTGTAAGTCAACCATGTTTGAATGAATGTCAAAATGCAACATAACCCTTGATAAACATCACAATGCGACACAACCCTTGATGAATGCTGGATGTCACATTATTGATGTGTAACATATTTGGTTGTGTCGACATATACCAGAACCATGGATGACTTTGGTCAACCATGCTTGACATTAATAAGTCATGTTTGAATTTAGTTAACCATGAATTTAGTTTGACCATGGTTAGCAATAGTTCACTTTAGCTGTACACATTATATACATTATCAAAATATATACAATATTGAAGATGAATTATTATTAAGTGAATTTAAAAATTACATTTTCAAATTATATATATATATATATATATATATATATTTCCTAAAGAAAAAAAGATGATTGTATTAATAAAAAACTACATACAAAATGGTATGTATTGTTCCTGCTTCATGCAGATTTACATCTTGTTGTCACATCATTGCTGATGTAATTTACTTCTCTCTTGCATGTCAACCTAAGAAAAGCCATTGAAACCAAAAAGATTGTCATAAAGTTTGTCTTTGAAAAAAAGCACCAATTTGAGGCAGAAACTAGAAAGAGTTGTTTTCCATCCTCTGAGCTAATTGAAGACAAAAAAAAAAGATGAGTCCAACATGTCTTATGAAAGCTGCTGCATTTTTCTTTAAGACTATCAAAAAATATTTCTGTAGCAGGGATTTAGTGAGGCAAAATAAGAAAAGGCCCATGGGGGTACTCCTTGGCCTCTGTGTCCTTTCTCTCCATGATTTTCCAATACCCCGATTACAGATTCAGTCACGCCTTTGAGAGTTTGTCCACATCCATGTTCCGTTCCTTGTAGACATGTTTGAATGAGATTGATTCAAAATTTGAGAGAGTCCTGTTTACCTCTTCATAGAGAGTGTCTAGTGAATAATTTCTATATCTCTGAGTCTTATTTATCCAGTTTATAACAACCATTGAATCACCAAAAACTTGAAGCTTTTTGCAGTTTATTTCAATTGCAAAAAAAAGGAGAAGTTTGAAAGTCATAAGCTCAGCATAGTTGTTTGTACCGAATCCCAACCCCATGGATATTTGGAAATGGTGGTTTGGATTCAAATAGAAGGCGGCTCCTCCCCTGCATGTCAAGTTTTGAGAAGCAGCATCAAAAAAGGCCCAAGGGATGTTTTTGTCCAACCATTCAGGAGCAATGATCATTTGGAGAGGGGCTGTTCTTTGTTTGAGGAAAATAGGAAAGGATATCTAGACCCTTCCTTGTTACTTCTTTTGGAGAGTTGGATTTTTCGAGGAAAATGACCCTATTTCTAGCCAGCCATATTCCCAGACGTGGATGAGTGGAAGGGCTCTGAGCTGGGTAGTTTGAGGGGATGAGGACCATTCCTTCCATGTCTCTTCCACTGTGTTGCCTTTCCAGTTGAAGAAACAACCTTTAATTTTGTACATAGATTGAATATATATATATAATTTGAATTTTGTGAATGCTAGTTAAATAAATACATTTGATCCATTCCTAAAACTTCATGGGTGGTTAATCATCATCATAAACAAAATTGAAGATAAAATATTTTGAAGAGAATTTTAAAAATTGATATATATATATATATATATATATATATTAAGTATGATAAATGAAAAGTATTATTTTTATATGATACAAATATGATATAAATAAGTATGATCTTTTTTTTTTAAAATTTATGGTTAATATTCAACTTATTTTTTCAACCTTTAAGTGACATCATAATCTTTCCATAACACTTTTAACATATTAAAAATGTGATGAATAATAACATTACATTATCAATTTCTTAAAAAAATATTTTATTTTTATTTCTCAATTAATAAAATATGCTTAAGTTTATTTGAATTTTCAAGTATATACAAGACTTTTAATGTTATGACAAAAAACCATTTATAATGAAACTTAAAAATTATGAAAATGTAATTAGAATTGTGTGAATGTTATTTAAATAAAAGTATTTGATCTATTCCTAAAATTCCATGGGCACTTAATCATCATCATAAATAAAATTGAAGATGAAATATTATAAAAAGAATTAAAAAAATTACATTTTGTAATTTATTATTATTATTATGATATATATATATATATATATATATATATATATATGCATTAAGGTGGGTAACGTTTTTTTCCTAAATTTGGCGATGAAAACCTGATTTTTTACTCATGTGCTAGATAGAAGCCCTTGAAACGTATACATTCCATGTGAATTTCGACTTGTAGTAAACAAACAAATTGTAGAATTTTATATTGGATTTCCAATGATATTTCTTAAAAGTATTTCGATGTCATTTAATGTGTGAAATTTCACATTTAATGAACTGTGTGACATTAAACATTTAAAGAAGTTAATAAGTGGATCGTGTCCCATCGCAATAATTCAATATTGCAATAATAATACACACACACACACACATATGAGCATTATCTACACAAAATGCACCGTGCTCTGCATATTTTTTTGTTAATTTATTTCACAATATACAATTATTTATTATTTTTTGAAAGTGACCACATGTGATTTCAACATCATTTTATACACGTGTGTCCATCTCAACTTTTTTTCACTGTTTTCAAAACTTCAAAAACCAAAGATACCATTTTGAAGAGGACGCACTGATGTGTGGGATGTGCATTTTTCAGAAATTTTTGGATGTTCATTTTGTACCCTGGATGATTTTTCTTTAAGTTGCTTCGAAGTTGTTTTCAAGTTTTCTAAGTGTAAGTTTTAGAACGAATTAAAAAAAACCCATACGAATGCAAAACACATGCATGATACCTCAATGGATAGAGGATTGAGTGATGAATCTATCGGTAGAAACTCCGCTCAGTTATGTACTATGAATGGCAGGGTTTACACCCTTGGAAGACACAAAGAAACATTGATTTTCCTGTAAGAGGGCTAATTATTTGTTTTCCAGGCCCTCAATCAAGATATGTAGCTTGATCGAGGTATTCAAATCCCTCGATCAAGGTTTTAACATCAGCTTGATTGAGGGTATAATAAACCCTCGATCGAGCTACAACCTCAATTGAGGTCCTGTTTTTGTCAAAATCCTAAACAAAAATGCTCAGAAATGAACTTAGGCATTGATGGCATTAATGTTATTCCAACTACCTTCCCAACCTCATTTTCCACCCGAATTCCTAAAGGAATTCTATATAAACATAAAGCATAAAACATAAACATGTTACTGCTTTTATCCTTCACAATTGACTAACCTAATTGAAACAATGCTTGTGTTATAATGCAAATTTGACATTGTGTATTGTGTTTACATATTGTTGCACGTATGAATTTGGATTGTTAATCAATCACAATGGGAAGCAAGAAACGTCGAAGTAAAATATCTACTAAGAATCAAAGCAACACCGAAGAAATAAGAGAGAAATATAGAGAAAGAAAGAAGAAAAAATGAGCAATCTTGAGAGGAGAATAAGTTGCAAATCAACCTATGATGGGAGAATCAAATGCCATTGATAAAAATATTGGTATGATTTAAAAGTTACACAATTTCATATTCATATATATAATTTCATTTTCATGGTGATCTCGTTCATATAATTTCATATTGCATATTCATATATTCAGTTTCATAGTGTTCTAGTTCATAATATATATATACATATGTTAAATTGTTTAGAATTTAATTATATTGTTGTAATTAATTCATAAACTTATATACATTGTACGTGCATGTATTCATGTATTCATAATTGTATGTACATTGTATAATTTCATATTGCATATTCATATATTCAATTTTATATTGTTCTAGTTCATAATATATATATATATATATATATATATATATATATATATATATATATATATATATNGAATGGTATGTGTTGTGAAAGAATTGAAAAAATGTTTAACCACTACACTAAATTACATATATACAAAGTAAGTGTATTATAGTATGAGTAGCTAGTTGTCCAATGAAATTACAGAATGGTTGATGAATATATATAATTATAGTGCATAATATCTAGTTATAAATGAATATGCATATATCCATTAGCCTCACATAACCTCACATACAAATGAACTTTATAATTTGATAATATAGCCTCACATGTAAATGAATTATAATTTGATAATATAGCCTCACATATATATAATTTTTATGTTAAAAATTACAAAGATTGTTCTCAATGGGAGTTGATTGCACCATCATAGTTTGACTTGAATCTTCTCCTCTTAACATTGTACTTATTTTCCTCATCCTTTTTATAGCCTTATCTCTCATTTCATCGATTTTAATATGATTTTAATTTCAAATTCATATATTCAATTTCATAGTGTTCAAATTCATAATTTATATATATCATATTACATACTAATATTTCATGTTTTATGTTACACATTACATGGTGTATACATGTACTATGTTGATATTTCGTATTGTGCATTGATGAAAATTATTTAAATTTTTTTGGCTATCACTCATATTAATTAACATACAAAAACATTTCCATAGACCTCCTATAATGATGATAATTAACATTACAATTTGTATTTAATATAGAAACTAATTGTTCATAACAACTCACATAACTTCAATAGTTGTGTGTACAATGATTAATGAAATATATAATATGTAGAATAAATGGAAAGCCTTTGTAGAATTTGGTTCAAGGTTTTGTACACTCTAAATAAGATCATGAATAATTCATAAAAATGTTTTTTATTGAATATATTGCATGTTTAAATTTATTGATATTTTTGGCGACAAACTAACTTACAAGTGACGCAGTTGATTGAACTTAAGTAATCGTCAATAATAATGTACAAATGACTAGGAATCATATGGCTTTAAGCATTGATGACAATGATGATCCCAAAGAAAATCAACAACTATGACAAATTCAAGAATTCATTAGCTTGCATATGAGATGTAAGAGATCATTGTAAATATATGAAAATCAATACATTTAGAGAATATTCAAGCTTGTATAAATATTTGCTATTTTTTTAACAAACAATGACAATATGATAAGTGTAGTACCCCATATTTTGACTCCGCAATATTTATCACTTAGACTTATTACAGTGTATTTACTTATTATCTGTGGACTCAACTATACTTCATGAACTATATTTTGGTAGGTTATATGTGATTATTTATGGATGTTATGATGTTATCAGGATTATGCTCTAATTATGATATTACGATGTTATCATGCTTATACTATACTTTGATCATGATGTTACGGCGATTAACATGCCTATGTAGATGCTTTGATTATGATGTTATGATGATTATCATTTATATGAAATTATTGTGCTTATGCAGTAGTCGTCATCAGATTCATTTATTACATAACTAAAACATATAGTTGATAGTAATCCTTGGTATGATGTGATATGTATGATGTGGTACATGGGTACCCATCCATGATATGATTTATTTTGTGATTTTATGATGAAAGGAAATAATGTTGATGACATGGACCAGCTATTGATTTAATATTGTTATGAATGCATGTTTTGCATAGTGCTAACCTGCAGCGTATAGGGGATATGTGATATCCAAGTGTGTGATGCAAAGTATGACTCAATACATATCTTGAGGAAGAGCCTTAATTTATAAGTGATGGCACGATGACACGTACCAATAAACCCGATAGCAACGGAGTATGGATTGATGAGTATGTAACCAGCATGTTGAGAGGGATGGATGCATTTCCCACCCTATGTCACTTGATACCCGAGGTTGTGGGAGGGTAGTGCTGATACACGCTCCCCAAGTTGTTGTGATGATGATGGTCGGATGCCTTCTAGGAGAGGGTAGGTCCGCTAGATAGCCGACGCTACCGCTCTTAGGTTTGGTGTGGGAAGGTCAGTACAGCTGGCATCCACTTTGTACTAGTAGAGGAAGGATAGGGAGGATGTGGACGTAGGTTAGGATGGGTGGACATATTAGTTATTATTGTTGAATGTTGGACAATTATGATACCAGACTAGTGATGGTAGGTACCAATCTTAACTGACTAATTAATAAGAACATAATTGTTAAATAACTCTGAATGTCACAAGAAATCATATTATATCTATATATGGGTCATGTTGCGTGAAATATTATTTGTATCAGTTAGAATTTAAGCGTTTTTGCTATAGTACATGTGCATCCTGTGCATGTACTGGCCATGCATGCACACCTCACACATGCACACTAGTATGAAATATTTAAATAGTTGGATAGGTTAACTAAGTATTTGTAAATTGTTTTTGACCTATAAATGTACCTTATTTATTAAGAAACAATGTGTGAGGGGACTTAACAATAAACATAAACATGTCAACACTATCATTTCAATCAACTAATCATGAAACTAAGACTACAATTGATTAATTATTGGTTGATAATATTAATTACATTTCAATCAATTAATCAATTGTAGTCTCATGATTAATTGATTGAAATGTAATTAATATTATTAACCAATAATTAATCAATTGTGGTCTTAGTCTCATTATTAATTGATTGAAATGATTGCGTTGACATGTTTATGTTTATTATTAAGTCCCCTCACGCATTGTTTCTTAATAAATAAGGTACATTTATAGGTTAAAAACAATTCACTACTTAGTTAACCTATCCAACTATTTAAATATTTCATACTAGCGTGCATGTGTGAGGTGTGCATGCATGGCCAATACATGCATAGGTTGCACATGTACTATAGCAAAAACCCTTAAATTCTTACTGATACAAATAATATTTCACACAACATGACCCATATACAGATATAATATGATTTCTTGTGACATTCGGAGTTATTTAACAATTATGTTCTTATTAATTAGTTAGTTAAGATTGGTACCTACCATCACTAGTCCGGTATCATAATTGTCCAACATTCAACAATAATAACTAATATGTCCACCCATCCTAACCTATGTCCGCATCCTCCCTATCCTTCCTCTGCTAGTACAAAGTGGATGCCAGCTGTACTGACCTTCCCACACCGAACCTGAGAGCGGTAGCGTCGGCTATCTAGGGGACCTAGCATCTCCTAGCAGGCATCCGACCATCGTCATCACAAAAAATTGGGGAGCATGTCTCAGCACTACCCTCACATGACCTCGGGTATCAAGTGACATAGGGTGGGAAATGCATCCATCCCTCTCAACATACTAGGTACATACTCATCAAACCATACTGCGTTGCTATCGGGTTTATTGGTACGTGTCATCGTACCATCACTTGGCAATTAAGGCTCTTCCTCAAGATATGTATTGAGTCATACTTTGCATCACACACTTGGCTATCACATAGCCCCTGTACCCTGCAGGTTAGCACTATGCAAAACATGCATTCATAACAATATTAAATTAATAGCTGGTCCATATCATCAACATTATTTCCTTTCATCATAAAATCACAAAATAAATCATATCATGGATGGGTTCCCATGTACCACATCATACATATCACATCATACCAAGGATTACTATCAACTATATGTTTTAGTTATGAAATAAATGAATCTGATGACGACTACTGCATAAGCACAATAATTTCATATAAATGATAATCATCATAACATCATAATCAAAGCATCTACATAGGCATGTTAATTGTCGTAACATCATGATCAAAGTATAGTATAAGCATGATAACATCATAATATCATAATTAGAGAATAATCCTAATAACAACATAACATCCGTAAATAATCACATATAACCTACCAAAATATAGTTCATGAAGTATAGTTGAGTCCACAGATAATAAGTAAATACACTATAATAAGTCTAAGTGATAAATATGCCGGAGTCAAAATATGGGGTACTACATACACCCACCCTTCAGGAAACTTCGTCCCGAAGTTATGGTCAAAATAGTGACGGAAAATCTCGACGCATAGTCTCCGTGTCCTCCCAGGTAGTATATCCTGGGCTATACTTGTCCCAGTGAACCTTGAATTGGTCCACGTGTCGACCATTGCACTCGCCTTTCCCCCAATGTTAGCCTTGCTCACCCGGTATAAGCCAAACCCTTGCCATGGAACTTAGCTCGAGTTGCAGGTTGCAGAGCTCCTCCATCTGGAAACGATTGTAAAAAAAAGAAAATGAGATATTGGAACGCGGGCGTGGAAGGAGTATCACCTTTTTAAAAGCCATCCTTATTCGACTGAGGACTCGTGGATTACTAGCACATGAGCTTCATGCAGGGGGAGCCTCATGCATGTGCCGCATGGCTTACGTGCACCATCCCTTCGCGTGAGTAAGGTAGGTGAGCTTCATGCAGGGGGAGCCTCATGCATGTGCCGCGTGGCTTACATGCACCATCCCTTCGAGTGAGTAAGGTAGGGAAGCCTTCTGGAAGGTGGACACCACACCAAGTGGAAAGGATATGCTTTAATATCCCATCCCAAAGGCTAGTGGAATATTGTCTTTAAATGGTCTCATTGCATATCGAAGTCATATAGTTTCATTTAAATTAAGATTACATTGAAATGTAATTAATATTATTAAGCAATAATTAATCAATTGTAGTCTCATGATTAATTGCTTGAAATGTAATTAATATTATTAACCAATAATTAATCAATTGTAGTCTTAGTCTCATGATTAATTGATTGAAATGATAGTGTTGACATGTTTATGTTTATTGTTAAGTCCCCTCACGCATTGTTTCTTAATAAATAAGGTACATTTCTGGGTTAAAAACAATTCACAATTACTTAGTTAATCAATTAATCATGAGACTAAGACTACAATTGATTAATTATTGGTTAATAATATTAATTACATTTCAATCAATTAATCATGAGACTACAATTGATTAATTATTGCTTAATAATATTAATTACATTTCAATCAATTAATATTATTAAACAATTGTAGTCTTAGTCTCATGATTAATTGATTGAAATGATAGCGTTGACATGTTTATGTTTATTGTTAAGTCCCCTCATGCATTGTTTCTTAATAAATAAGGTACATTTATAGGTTAAAAACAATTCACAATTACTTAGTTAACCTATTCAACTATTTAAATATTTCATACTAGCATGCATGTGTGAGGTGTGCATGCATGGCCAGTACATGCACACGATACACATGTACTATAGCAAAAACGCTTAAATTCTAACTGATACAAATAATATTTCACGCAACATGACCCATATACAGATATAATATGATTTCTTGTGACATTCAGAGTTATTTAACAATTATGTTCTTATTAATTAGTCAGTTAAGATTGGTACCTACCATCACTAGTCTGGTATCATAATTGTCCAACATTCAACAATAATAACTAATATTTCCACCCATCCTAACCTACGTCCGCATCCTCCCTATCCTTCCTCTGCTAGTACAAAGTGGATGCCAGCTGTACTGACCTTCCCACATCGAACTTGAGAGCGGTAGCATCGGCTATCTAGCGGACCTAGCCTCTCCTAGCAGGCATCCGACCATCGTCATCACAACAACTTGGGGAGCGTGTCTCAGCACTACCCTCCCACGACCTTGGGTATCAAGTGACATAGGGTGGGAAATGCATCCATCCCTCTCAACATACTGGGTACATACTCATCAAACCATACTGCGTTGCTATTGGGTTTATTGGTATGTGTCATCATACCATCATTTGGAAATTAAGGCTCTTCCTCAAGATATGTATTGAGTCATACTTTGCATCACACACTTGGCTATCACATAGCCCCTGTACCCTGCAGGTTAGCACTATGCAAAACATGCATTCATAACAATATTAAATCAATAGCTGTTCCATATCATCAACATTATTTCCTTTCATCATAAAATCATAAAATAAATCATATCATGAATGGGTACCCATGTACCACATCATACATATCACATCATACGGAGGATTACTATCAACTATATGTTTTAGTTATGAAATAAATGAATCTAATGACGACTACTGCATAAGCACACTAATTTCATATAAATGATAATCATCATAACATCATAATCAAAGCATCTACATAGGCATGTTAATCGTCGTAACATCATGATCAAAGTATAGTATAAGCATGATAACATCATAATATCATAATTATAGCATAATCCTGATAACATCATAAGATCCGTAAATAATCACATATAACCTCCCAAAATATAGTTCATGAAGTATAGTTGAGTCCACAGATAATAAGTAAATACACTGTAATAAGTCTAAGTGATAAATATGCCGGAGTCAAAATATTGGGTAATACAATAAGTAAAACAAAATGTTATTCAAGCTTGTATTTATTTGTTAATTTGTTAACAAACAATGGCAATATGATCAAATTAAAATAATATGTTATTCAAGATTGTATAATTTATTTGCTAATTTTTTAACTAACAATGGAAAGATGATAAGTAAAATAAAATTTTATTCTTGAGCTTGTATTTATTTGGTAATTTTTAGCGAACAGTTGCAATATTATAAGTAAAATAAAATGTGAATCTATGGTTAAAATTGTCATGGAGATATTAAACAATTATCATTATTTCATCAAAATATTATAGTTTATGAAGTTATATATTTTTCTAGCATGCTTATATGAAGTTATTATTTTTACGAAAAGAGAATTGATTACAAGCATACACAAAGATTGCCCATTCTATGTTAACGTAACTTGTGGACCAATGGATTTTATATTAAAGTTTGTGCTATGGGTGTCATAGGTTGCATCAAATACATAATCACATCAGTGTAAATTACATGCATAATACACCATGATGATAATCATTTTGATCTTCTAAATGATGTAAAACTATTTGTAATTTATACATCATATTATCATATTGCCTTAAGGAATATTTTATTGCAACAACATTTAATTTTGGTGCTTTAAAACCAAATCTTCTTGCATACTTCATTTGTTTAAAATTTTCTAATTCACTTACTTTTCATTGAAAGACAATGAAATTGAACAATGTAAAAGTCCCTTATTTGGTCAGAGAACTAAACAATTTCAAAATTCAATTAACTTATGCATGAATAGATCCTGGCCAGCCATCACAGAATCGTGCACCCTCTGGTTTCTCAAGAGCAATTGGGAGCTTCAATGACATTGAAATGGCTGCAAATTGTTTAAGAGGGTTGGATGATGCCATGCAAGAAGAGTTCGAGAACTCGATCCCTGATTGGATAATCAAAGTGCATGTTAGTAACATAATCAATTTGTACTTTGAACAACAATCTGTGATTACACAAGCTCAAATCCCACATGGATTGATTAAACACAAAAAATTGAAATGCGCCACAAAGTTGTTGGGTTTTAAGGATGTTAAAAATAAAAATGCATGTGAGAATGTAACAAAAAATGTATCAACTGCACTATCTTCATTTGGAAAGTAAAGAAAAACTTATATCAAAGATGCTCATAGGGAAATTATAACTGATGTTGTGGCATGAAGCACCTCAAGAAATCAAATGGTCACAGCAATGTCAAATATGCTCCACGTTTCAAGAAAAACATTGCACAAATACACTAAATTCAGGGTAAATATAGATGAAAATTCTGAAGCATTTTGTTGGGCTCTTATTTGCAGATAAGCATATAAAGACAGGATGGAAGAGGGCATCAGAGAGAAGGTGATAGAGTATTGGGACAACCATTCTTGTGATATACCATATAAAAAACATGTCATGTGACAACATTCTGGTGAAGGATTTTATAAGGAGCATTGCAAGCATGTTATGGAGATCGTAGGAGTTGCTTTGTTCAAGGAATTCAAAGAATGAAATCATAGTGTCCATATCTCATTTAGTATGTTTAGTAAGTTGAAGCCATGGTATGTTAGGCTGAATACGATTCAGGACACTTGTTGTTGTCGCTACCACATTGAATTCCAGTTATACTATGACACATTTGTGGATTTTTGCAAAAAACATTGGGTTGGTGAACCAACTCGTCACACAGTGCATGATTTTATTTCTATGATACTATGCAATAGGAATCATGAAAAATGTGTTTTTCATTAAAAGGTGTGTAGGTGGGAGAAGATTCCATGAATGTGGTGATTTGGCATTGTTCCATAGGAAGTTTCCTATCGATCTAATACACCTTGGATTGTCAGATATCACAATTAAGTGGAAGAGATATGAGTATGTCCCCATGAATCCAACATCTTCTTCACATGTTCCATCTAAGAGGATCGACTTCATCGAGTATGAGATTCCTATTTCAGACTTCATCGACAAGTTTCAAAGCCATATTTACAAATATATTAAACACTCCCACAGGAATAGGTGGTAAGATTTAGAATTTAAGCATTCTCATGAGGTTTTTGAGCTAGGCACAATCCTACCGGTGGTAAAATTTGCTGAGAATTACACATTTGCTCCTCAGATCAAGATACAAAGTGAGTATTATCAATCCTACTAGGTGTCTGTCTTCATACATGTATTGTATAGACATGCTCAAGCGAACATTGATGGTAGGGGTAACACTGAATCACGTGATGTGATCAAGGAAAACCATTTTTATGTCAGTGATGATCATGAGCATGACATGTTGTTTGTTCAATAATGCTTTGGGTTGATTTATGATTCATTGAAAAATAATGTGGTGTCATTTACAAAACAATGGATTTGGTCAGATGGGTGTGTAGGGCAGTTCAAATCGGCATGCTCCTTTTATTGGTTGAGTCGCCTTCACAAAGAGACAAGAATTCGACACACATGGAGCTTTTTTGAAACAAGGCATGGAAAGGGTGAACATGATGGCACAGGTGCATGCGTGAAACGAGCAATTTAGAGGTTCCAAATGAGTCGTAGTGCATCTCGACTCAAGTTCTTAGCAGAAGTAGTTGATTGATGCACACAAATTTTGGGTCACCAAGCTCATGAACAAGCAAGGATGCTGCGCAGGTAGGAACAATATATTTATATATAATACAAACACATTTATTAAATTCCAATTAACTTGTTGTTTTTTGAAACACACATACTTCCTCGTTTCAATGGAAAATAGGTTGCCCATGTATTTACTATGAACTGAATGTACTTATCTCATACCAAGTATGGTCTTGCAATACCATGATATGGATATATTCACATTGCCAAGGGAAACATCCCAAAAAAACCTACATCGAATAAAAAATATCATATATATATGATGTTTTTTATTCGATGCAGGTTTTGTTGGGATGTTTCCCTTGGTATATGATGTTTTTTATTCGATGCAGGTTTTTTTGGGATGTTTCCCTTGGCAATGTGAATATATCCATGCCATGGTATTGCGAGAACATACCTAGTACAAGAGAAGTACATTCAGTTCATAGTAAAGACATGGGCGACATATTTTCCATTGAAACAAGGAAGTATGCGTGTTTCTGTGAGTTCTTCATTGATGCCAATGGACTAGGAGTTGATCATTGCATGAACGATGCATATGTTAAACAATGGAAATATGTCCCTCTTAATCCAAAGGGGCCACATCCAATTCCGACGTGGCAAGAGATGCACACTGACGAGGCAGTGGTTTAACTAGATCATGATCGGGTTTTGGATTTGGTTAAGAAAGGTACATGATTTGATTAATGGATTCATTATGTTATTCACATATTCTAGTTTCAAATAGTCGATTGAATGTTTAAACTTCTAGTCTTGTACACATGCATATATATATTTAATATTTGAAAATATTGATGCAGGTGATGTATTTGTTGTAATTGCACCACTGGGAAATGACGAGCATGTGACATATTATTGGATGCGGTGTACACAAATCAAAAGGAGGTTGGTGTGGCCCTATGTCGATGGAGAGTTCACGTACCAGGTTGGTGACCTAGTTGTGATGGGACACTTTTTTGAAAAGGTGATTGTATTATTTACAGAGATTTCATGCTCGAATATATATATTGTTAGTACAATCATTTGGTGGTGGCGGCTCGGATACATCAAATTTAAATCAAGGTGAAGAGGGATCAACCAAAGAGATGGAAGTTGTGAGTAGCTGACCATGAACATATTATGGACACATGCATTCCTATAACCCATTGAATGGATGAATGAGAGTTATATGCCACTTTTGATGTTGACATAGATGACATGCTTTTGAAATGTAGAAAATAAAAATTTGTTCTGAAATATATCATTTGTATTTAAATCTAATTTTTGTAAACTTATATATGCAAGTATGTGCATTCACATATACTCTATATGCATTCACCTATACCTAGGAATACCAACAATGTCCTAAGACCATGTTATGGAAGCTCAATTTTGTCTATGTAACTTTTTTTGGGTGTATTTGTGCAAATACATGTATATCACACTCTATTTGTGCAAAGTTCTAAATTACATGCTACATTGTAGGCAAGTTGTAAATTGTTAGTGATATGCAATACAAAGAACAACACATACATTTATTGCTTTTTCATTAAAACTACAAATTGCAATTGATATTCATTATTTTTTCCATGGTCTCTGCCCCTTTTTACTATTTGTAATATTCATTTGCTGTAAATTGTAAACTTGCAAACTTTAAAATTGTAACTTGTAAACTTTGCAAAATTGTGAATTTTAAACTTGTAAGTTCGTTGTAAATTATTGTAGGTGGGTAATTTTTGTAAACTTGTCAATTAAATTAGATTGAATTGTATATTTTAATTGTAATTGAAAATTGAAAAACGTGATTATAGTTTAGTTCGATTGTGGTTTTTGTAAACTTGTAAATTCTTTTACATTGTATAGTTGTTAATTTTGTAACATTTTAATTGCAAGTTTCATTTGATTGACAATTTTGTAAACTTGTAAATTTTTTTACAAATGAAATCAAATTTAAAATTGTACTTGTAATTTTTTTTGTAAATGAAATGATTTTTTACATTGTAATTCTAAATTGTAGTTGTAATTTAAAATTGAAAATTGTGATTGTAATTGTCACTTAGTAGATATTACATTATAAAGTTGTAAATTTGGTAACATTTTAATTGTAAGTTATGTTAAAAATTATAAGTTGCGTTCGATTGACAATTTTGCAAACATGTAAACTTGTAAACTTTGTAAACATTGTAAATTTTGTAAACTTGTAATTTATTAAATTGCAAAATTGTACAATTTCGTAAGATTGTAAAACATTAATGATTGTTAAATATGTTAAAATTGTAACTGAAAACAAACTTTAAACTATAACTGCAAATAATTAAAACATTTAACAGTCCATCATGTTAAAAAAAGTCCATATATATATAATCATAAAGTACAAAATAATAAATCCCACAAATAACACAGTCTACAAATCACCCCTACGCCATTGATCGAAAGATCAACCATCATGGCCACTACCATGAGGTGCACTATGCCCCTCACCTTCCTCATGCACATCACGAAGAAAATTACCCAGGTTTGAGAACTGCAGGAGTTAAAATCATGAAATATGCAAGTCAGTTACATACCACATATTTAAATTCCATGTACAACGTGACAAAAAGTTAAATATATATGAACATAGATCTATGAACTCACCTTGATCAAGTAGAGTGTCAGGTTTGGGAGGCTAGAACCTATTTATTGAGATGAGTCTTCATCAGGACTTGGCTGATGAGCAGAAACTGAGTCATTTGTAAACATCACAGTGGCTTCAACGCCCTCAACTACAATGTCATGTGTCTGCATTTGTTTCCATGACATAAAAATAGTTATATTAATGAATTATAATTTTAACTTGAGAACAATAATTTGAAAATGTAAATTATAATCTGAACATAAATGTGCAAACAATTCAAACATAAATAACTAGTACCTCATCGACTGGCATGTCGTGAGTAGGACTCAGGACAGGCTGTGTAGAATTATATGCAATTCCCTTGCCTCTATCCTCTATAATATGAACAACATAAATGAAAAAAGTTAGAACAAACAAAATTATTACATGTTCAAAAATTTACTCATTTAGAAATTCAAATTTAGGATGACAATTAACACATACCTCATCGACATGGGAAAACAGAACTGCAGCGGGACCTCAAACAGATGCATCATTGCCAAAAAGGACCTCCATGAAACTGGGCTTCTGCAAGGAAGTATAACAAAAAGGAAAGTATTAGTTAAAAAATGATTCATTTGAGGATACATTACAATCAAGACAATCAAATGACGACAAGGAACATATATTTGTCTCATCAGTCGAGGCCTGCATCTCTCATGCAGTCAAAAATATGAATTATGGGCTATGATAACATACTACAACACTGTGTCATGATCAAGAAGGAGGATAATATCATCATCCAACCACTATAAATCAAAATCTATAGGTGCAGTGGGTACTCTGCTTCTCTCTTCCTGCACAACCATCATGGTACCATGCATTGTCATTCGTGTTGCCTATACTAGTGCACTCCGTTCCTCAATCACTAGCTGAGATGACTCGACTACACCATGTGTCCTAAGAAAGGTCCTGTTAGGGTGATGTACTAAATTCTCTACCTCCAGCTAGGCTCTAGGGTCTCTCGTAGCCCCAGGATGCGCATGACTGCATCACCCACCAACACCATAAAAGCTCGATGGTGTATTGGTGTAATATGGGTGCATCCGTAGGAAAAAATATGCATATGTATGTTTTTCAAAGTACAATGGGACTTGGTAATGGTGGGGAAACATGCCCCACACTCTAATAAACCTGTCATAGACATAAGGCATCGCAACCTCTATCTTAAAATCCTTGAGTCTAAGTGGTTTACCAACAGTTTGGTAAGGAGGGATATCAAATAATGTTCCCTTCACATCGTGGCCAGGTGTTGCATCTCTCACTGCGGGCCATTTATTAGGACCCATCATTGCCTCCCTTCTTCTCTGAAATGTAGCCGCCCAAATAGAACTCAATGGTTTGATGGACCTATAGATATTCAATAGATTGTCTACTGCCTCTAACATCATCCACATCGAATGTGATGTGGGAGAGTGGTTTGAAATGGAGTGGACATTAGACCGCAAATAGTCACCCTAACTGGTAATGTCTTGCAGTGTGATGCATGTGATCTCATCATCCCATGGTGCTTGCTCGAGAGGGTCAGGGCCTTGTTGCGTAGCCACGACACCTGAAAATTAGATGAAAATATAAACTTTAGTCAAAATACATACATCAACTCTAGGTGAATTTGAAATTAATATAACTTAAAGGTACTGATAATTGAAAGAATATATATATAAATTTAAAGTACCTGTCTCATGGGGAACCTTCCCATAGACACCAGCGGTATCCTCCTCGTCGCTCGCATGCACAGAGTGGTTGCCAAAGTGGTTTCCACTGGGCTCCCTAGCAGGAGCATGTGTCGACATAGGATGCTTGGGCAAACCTGTGAAAATAGAGACATACAAGTTGATGATTAAATATACACATGTGAAACAATTTAATTTTATGTAACTAACAAGAAAGATTATAGCATGCACAATTGTATACTTACAACTCCTCTGCTAACCTCCGGGGTAAGGAATGGCCACAGATTTGCTAGTACTCTGCCTTTAGGGAACCGAAGAACCCTGTTGTGTAGATGCATCTGCATGAAATAAATATTTATATTAATATTTATCATAATAATAATATTTCTATGATAAAATTGATATAAATTAATCTATATTTTAGATAAAAAATTAGTTTGTATAAAAATGCCGCTTACTATTTCTAATATGCCTAAAATTTGTAATTGTTTCTATGACATAGATACCTCTTTGTTTTTCTCGCATATTAAATTAGTGTTTGCTTAGATCTTTCTATAGGTTAAATTTAAAATCTTTCTTTTCTAATGATGAAGTCTTTCATGTTTGACAACCAACTCTAAATAGGTTATCTTTTGCTCAATGTGAAGTAAAAAAATGAAGCTTTTAAGGATTTTCCTTAACAAAACATAATATATTTAAACATGTAATATAATAAATTATAAAATATTATTCAATTCTTCAATTAATATGTGGTTTATAATGACGATCGACTTATATCAAACTCTAACTATTCGAAAATGAGGGAAAGGAGTTTAAGTCGAATGTTGATTAATGGTAAAACACTCCAAAACTTTGTGACCATTCTTGGATTGGTCTTTAAATATGTCTACAATGTTGGGTGCTGACCTAAAATGGTTTGACATTGACAATGAAAATAAATGTTGGTTGGTGACCTAAAAGGAAATCCTACTAGATTGACGGTTAAAGTGGTTAGGTACCCATGTACTCCAATCGATGGTAATTCATTTATATGAACATTGATAGTTTAATGATGTTTACTTTCTTGTTTATTCTCGTTTTGGTCATAACAAAAGTTTTTCTTCTTTTGTTTTAGGTGTTATTCATGGTGTTGGAGCTGAAGGACTCCCAATTAGGGATTAATTCCCGTATTTCCCTATGACCATATTTACACGACATTACTAAAGGTGCTTGTATCCCACTCAATATTAAAGAAGCCTTCACTTAGACTCAAGTGTCCTCCCCCCCTAGAGATTTTCATCTATCCTGAAATCTTATTGTAGGTGAGGTCTACCATAACATAGTTCTATAAAATGTATATATATTGAGCATATCATGTTCTCTATATATCAAAAGTTTCCCACGAAAATTTCCACACTATTTTGGAACCAAATATGTGGGTACTCTCTTGTTGTATCCCAATATCCCATTATTCGCATGGTGTCAAATATCAAATGTCAAGTGAGATCACTATGGATCTATTTGACAATAAAAAATCTAAAAAGACCAAGGCATATCAATAAAACCATAACTTTTCACTTGTACTTCATGTCAATCATTGTGAACATAAAGAATAAACGATTTGATTTGATTTTTTATATTTAAAGAAATGTGAAAATAATACAATCATTTACCTCTCCATAATTTAATTTATATGAGTGTAGGAAGTTCACATTGGAACAGAGAGACGGAGATAGAATAATAAGCACCGTGCCCAAAGGTTTGTCCAAAACATCATGGAATTTGTAATAAAAATGCACTAGATCTACATGCTTCCTCATTTGCTTATTTTTTATGGGTATCCAATGTTAAAAGGATTTTATGTTCATCAACCAATTTGGTTGGACCACAACTTTTACAAATTTATTCATTGCAAGACTCCTTGCTTTTGAGGTTCAATTTGTATGTCAAGAGTAATTGTCTTCAAATTGACACTTTATTTAGTTGATTACCTTAGTTATGTTTGGAAATTAGTTTTAAATAGATAAATTTATATTTACAACAATTTTCTCCATGGGTGTAGATCACTTGCATATGGAGTGCATTGTTAAGGCACTCCTTGCAATGTTGCAGTTTAAGCATTTACTAACCCAATGTTATGCATTTGCGACGTCGTGGATGCTTGGAATGGAACACGTGTTAGTATGTGATATTTTTTGGGTTACTTTAATTACTAATTCTAGAGTTGTCTAGTGTAAAGAAAAGTCCCTTTTTAAAAAAAATTAATAAGAGAATGTGGATGCATACATCTCCATTTCACACCGAATTGTGATCTAAAAATTATTGTAAAATCTAGTGCACTACAACTCAAAGATCCGAGTTGATGTAAGAATTTTTGTTTTCAATGAGGGAATTAAACATTATCCCAAATAAGGAAACACAAATTAGGGAAAGGTATTTGAAAGTTAAATTCATTTTATTATGGTGATCCAAGAAATGTTGAGTTTGACCAACTATTTAATGAATCTTATCTTAATTATATATAGAAACAAAAAGTATAAAGTAATATACAAAAAGTGAAAATGCTTTCCAGAAATAAAATAAATAATAATTTGTGAAATTGAAATCTTACATTTTATACAAAGTACCATATGTTTCATCACATTTAGTGAACACGCCGTGAAGAGATTGATGTTTTTCTTTCCCTACCATAAGCATGATCAAGGATTTGAGACCTATCCAAAATGCATAAAAAAATACGCCTATCCAAAATGCACAAAAAGCTTAATGGCACCAATATCCATAACGTTCTTCAAAGACACCCTAGTGGGGGATTGCGGAGCTATAGATAATAGTTTGAGTTTTAGCTGTCATTGGTGGTGCTTGAGCTCAAGAATCCACATTAGGGTTTAACACATTTATTTTTGGGTGACCATATTTTATCCTCAAGGTCAATTCCCATTTCTCAAAACCTACACCTTTCGTATGTCACTTCGATGAAGAAAAATGGTCGTGAGATAGAGAAAACTTCTCACTCATCTCCCAACATATAATCATTTTGGATCCCAAGGCCTATTCTAACTTGGTGACTCGACCGTTAAATGTTTGCAAAATACTCACATGTTTTATCGATGTTCCATTGTTTGGATCACTCTGAAATTGTTGTCACAACTATGTGGTGGGCAATAATAATGAACACACATTTTTTCGTGAACAATAAGAAAAAGTCAAGAATCCTAACCTTATTTGATGGATTTAAATGAACAAGTGAAAGGGATTTTTTATGATTTTACTTTATTGTATTCCTCTACAATATTGATTTTTATTTAGTTGATTAGTTTTGGATACTTTATCATCATAAAAGTGATTTTATTTCATTATCAAAATAATAATGGTTGGAGAATGGAAAAGGTTGGACAATTATACAAAGCATTTGTTCGTTTTCAAAACGTAGTTCAAATTGTTGTCTTCATTTAAAAACTACACCTCGAGTAACATGTGTTGTGCTTGGATAATGAGCTATTTCACTTTTAGGGAAACAAATTCCAGCTTACTATTTTTTGGTCATGCTTAGTGATAGGAGTTTGGGCCAAAGGAACACTGTAGGCTCAATTTGTATGTGATTCTTGCATCTAGCAATAAATATTATTCGATAGGAGACCTACACCTATAAAGTGTGGGATGAATGTAGAAGACAGGGTGCAGTGAGCAGTAAGGAGAAAACATGCACTATGTATCGTATTCATATGCGCAAATTAACTAATAATATTAATTAATAAAATATAATTTCACAATACATAAATTTTTAAATATTTAAAAATGTATAAATATATATTTAGTTTAA
>LPNX011052604.1:286980-314122 GCA_001517045.1 Pseudotsuga menziesii
TTTATAAAAACTATAAATTTAATGTTTAAATTTAACAAAATTAAATTAAAATTTTATAAAAAATTAATGATTTGTCTCGGGTCTAGGGTTGATTGATTGTCTATATGGTTCATATAGGTTCTGTTTACTTGATGTCTTATAGATTTTTTTCAATCCTTCATGTATTCTTGGAGGATTGAAAAAATTTGGGCAGCATTTTTGCTTTCCCGACACACATTTCAAAATTAAACCGAGAACATAAACGTTACTGGTTGACAAAATATTTATAAAACAATTTTTTTTTTAAATAAATAACAAATTTAAATTAAAATTTTATAAAAATCCGGTAGCATTTATGCTTGTCGGCACACATTTCAAACGTATTTAACAAAAAAAACTAACCTAAAAAAAAGTATAACAATGATTTCTTTAATTTTAACCTAAAATTTTAAAACTTAAAAAAAACGTAAAATTCGATTTAAATTTCAAAAAACTAGTTTAGGATGTTACCTCTTTGCTCTAACATCATGGTGAAAGGTAGGTTGTGGTTGGGTTGTTTGTGGCTTGCACTGTAGCTTGGTAGCTCAGTCGAGGTCCATGGGTTACGCTGCACCTTGGTCGAGGTACTTGTGTAGAGAAAATGCCAAAAAGAGGCCGTGGGTCCCCATGACCTTTTTTTATAATTCTTTTTGCATAGGGACCTCTATCGAGCTTTTGCTAAAGCCTGGATCGAGGTACGTTTTTGTGTTTTTGCCGAAATTGCTTTGCCAAAAATTGTAACCCAACTCCATGAATGCACCCATATATATATATATATATATATATATATATTCATGAAGTATGATAAATGAAAAATATTATTTTCATATAATACAAATATGATATAAATAAGTATAGTAAATTTTTTTAATTTATGGTTAATACTTAACTTTCAAATGATATCTTGATTTGAAGAAACAACTTTTAATTTTATACATAGATTATTCTTTAAATTTTCTGTTAATGTATGATAGATGATAAAAGATAATTTCCAACAATAACATGACTATAAATATAATACCATTGTTAAATAAAAATTAAAAAAAAAAATTAAACTTAAACATAGTATAAAAGTTTATTTTATACCATAATTTTCCATAACAATTTTAACATATTAAAAATGTGAATAATATTAACATTACATTACCAATTTGTTATTTTTTTCTTTTATTTCTTAATTAATAAAAATTAACTTGATTTGAAGTTTCAAGTATATATAATACTAAAATGACTACAATTTTTTAAATATATATAATTTTTTTAATAATAAGAAAAAAACCATTTGTAATTTTCAAATATATATAAGACTTTTAATATTATGAGAAAAAACCATTTATAATGAAACTTATAAATTATGAAAATGTAATTTTGAATTTTGTGAATGCTAGTTAAATAAATGTGTTTAATCTATTCTCAAAACATCATGGAAGGTTAATCATCATCATAAACAAAATTGAAGATGAAATATTATGAAGAGAATTTAAAAAATTACATTTTCTATATGATAAATAAATAGTATTATTCATGAAGTACAATAAATGAAAAGTATTATTTTCATATGATACAAATATGATATAAATAAGTATAATCAATTTTTTAAATTTATAGTTAATATTCAACTCATTTTTTCAACCTTTAAATGATACCATAATCTTTCCATAAAAAAATCAACATATTAAAAATGTGATGAATATTAACAATACATTATCAATTTGTTAAAAAATATTTTATTTTTATTTATTAATCAATAAAACATGGTTAATTTTATTTGAATTTTCAAGTATATATAAGATTAAAATGACTACAAATTTTCAAATATTTACTATCCTTTTAATACTAAGAGAAAAATCATTTATAATAAAACTCAAAAATTATGAAAATGTAATTAAAGTTTTGTGAATGCTATTTAAATAAAAGTATTTGATCTATTCCTAAAAATTCATTGGTCGTTTATCATCATAAATAAAATTAATGATAAAATATTATAAAAAAAATAGAAAAATTACATTTTTCTAATTTGTTATATATTATCTATATGAAGTATGATAAATGAAAGTATTATTTTTATATGATACAAATATGAGTATGAGCATTTTTTTTTTAATTTATGGTTAATATTTAACATTTTTTCAACCTTAAAATGATACGTTGATATGAAGAAACAACTTTATATATATGAAATATTATTAAGAGAATTAAAAAAAAAAATTATATATGAAGTATTATAAATGAAAAGTATTATTTTCATATGATAAAAAAAGTATGAGCATTTTTTTAATTTATGGTTAATATTCAATGTTTAAATGATATTTTGATTTGAAAAAAATACTTTTAGTTTAGTCATACACTTTGATTATTAATGATATTTTTATGAAATCTATAAATTAAGTTTCTATTCTCAATAAATATGTAATAAATCATTTCTTAAAAGTTATAACTACATTCTTTAATCTTTGTAATTTATGATAGATAATAAAAAATAATTTCCAACAATAACATGACTATAAATATAATAGCATTGTTAAATGAAAATAAAAAAACAGATTAAATTTAAACATAGTATAAAAGTTTATTTTATACCATAATTCTTTAACAATTATTTTATTTTATAAATTTCGCATAAACCATTTTCAGTAAAATTGTCATTAAATGTAATACCCCGGTTTTGACCTCATGATATTAAAATTCCACATGATGTATATATTTTATTTAAATCATGGTGAGGAGCTTAAGGCCAAGGCCCTGCCATTGATTTGGTGTTTTGTGTATCGATGATCAAGATCAATGTCGATGGTTATAGTGCTACAATATATTTTGAGATATCATGTAAATATGCAATTTAATAAAATACCACAACTAGCTATTTATTGCAACGAAAGAGATGGGGGCATGACTTCACAAGGAATGGGGAGGGGATTTATCCACACCCTTAAGAAATATGGTGAGACCAGATGTCGATGAGAGGAACCATAAGATCTCATCTACCCTTTTCATCCTATGTACTCAATCATTCATTTCTTCCAGAAGAGCAGTTGAGGTAGTTAATTCCTTGGGCAGAGCAAGGCATGACAGTCGACTTCATAACTGAGCCAACCTGCAGTCTGAGCAAACCTGCAGCATGGGGGAAGCCACATTCTTGATTCTGAAGCAAGTAATCATGTGAATGCGTGCCCATCCCTTCATTTACAGAGTCACCCAAAATGATTTTGATCATTCTTCCATTCCATTTCGCGGCATTATGATTCACTATCTTGAGTCGGGGAACAAGTTGTTAAGTTGTGTTATCCTCACATAGAGTTATTCCTCCTTGCTTATCAAGAGCTAGCAGAGTATTGCTATGTGTTTTTGCAGCATTTTTTGATAGCCTATCCCTCTAAAGCATCAACTCTTCAGCTTTTCGTACTTATGCAAGCGCTACTCCACATGACTATGCCACATGACCTAATATTTATCCACTCAACGTATAGTTGACTTGGTGTCATGTTCGATGACTATAATATACACAAATAACCGTCGTTCGATTGGATGCTAGATCTCTGCCTTTAGGACTATCATTATTTTAATTGACCATTCAAGCCATTGATCCTCCTTATCATGCTCAATAGCCATCAATTTTTTGTGGGAAAACCAATTGCATGACATCCGTGCATTCCTAAGGTAGATTTATCTACAATTTCTCATCAGATTGCAAGAGATTTCTGGTAATAGAAGATAAGTAAAATCCAGCCAACTTTAACCTATAGCCAAACTTGGTTCCTTTCCTCTATTTGGACTGGTTCTGTTATCAAATCCCAAAAAATCATGCATTGGTTCTCTTTCACACTAATCACGCTATTTGTGATTTAATAAATCACATGTATGCTTGCATGTGATGGGAAATCACAGTCACAGGTTCTCAATTTCTGCTAGGCAATGAAATTCACTTTCATATCAAACTTCACTGACACCTGAACAATGAAAATGCATCATCTCTTCCAAAACGCCTATCATGATGAAGAAAAAAAATGCACTATTTCTTCCAAATATCAATTACTGTTAAAATATGAATAGATTTCAGGCCAAATCCCTAAAACGCGTACAACGGATATTCTTCAAAATATTTTCATGTCTAATAGTTAAAATTTGAACCAATCCCCAATTAAAAGAAACCCTAACATGACTGTAAACTCATATAAGAATCTAGATAACAGACAAATGAAATGTCTCTACGTACACAAACTAGAAATATGCGATGTACTCACAATATCAAGGAGAATGTCAAACCCCCCACAACACATTTGTACAAGAAAAATTCCTAAAATACCTTCACAAATTTATTCAATGCAGTATTATTGTTTTTTTTTACAGTCCCCTCTAACCTTCAGGTACATAGATTTTTGTTTCTTTCAATCTTTTCTTCCCGCCACAACCAAGAAGATGTAACCATTAACTACCTTCCCCATGATTTGTAGACCCTTACCAATTTTAGCCAAACTAATTCCTACAAATCAGCAACAACCTAACTAGATGGCTTTGTCTCCTTGCAGGGAGCTATAATTTAGCCATTATTTCGTATTCAAACTCTTTAATTGACACCAATACATCTAAAAATAATTTATCTAGTTAAATAAACATTGAAACAAACTTATTTTGATCTTAAGGTCTCTTTGGTTCAACCTCAAGCCACAACATGTGACAAAGGATCACATTGTTGGCTTGGGCCAAATGCCCCTGCATCAAACTCCTAGGGTGAAAAGGATTAAAACCCTCCTTAAAAGGTCAGTAACAACAAAACCCTTATCTTCTGGTTCAGTTGCACTCATCCAAGTAGCATCCTCTACAAAATGTGATTTCCACTTTACGAGATACTCCAAGTAGTTCTTCTGCCTGGTACTCTTTGCAACCTTAGTGTCCAAGATCTCTTCTACTTCCAATTGTTGTGCTACTAGCATCTACTTCAGCCACTGCAAATCATCACTAGTATATTTGTCTCCTATAATTTGAACTCTATCATTTGTTGTAAGACGATATATGTAATACTACAAAAATTTCATAAAAATTTAAAACTTTTCTTACAACATTTAATGTTCAAAAAAATTGATGACGTGGGTAACTTAAACACTAATAGTAATCATTTTAAAGGGACTAAACTAGAAACAAGAACTAATTCCTTTATTAATTTATGTATCTACATACTTCACTATATGCTTTCATAATTTAGTATTAAAGTTTGATTTAGCAGGTGATGGTTCGAAGTAATATGAGCTTAAACAATTGTTTATTTACTGTGTACTAAAGTTTGTTTTCTGTTGAAAAATGAAGGAACTTCAATTCATGTTTGAGGCTTACTTATGTTTTTAGCTAATGCAGCGAAGTGATGATTCTTGTACATGTCTAATTACAAGTAAGACGTTTTGTATCCTAGTTTCAGGATCGAGATTTAATTATCTCACTAGCAAAGTAAATGCTAGAATATTTGTTTAGTTTATAGCTTTGAGAAAAGGAAGGTATCATCAAATATGTATATTTAATTATTTATAAGTGTAAGTACTTGGAAATATAAGAACAAAAATAGAAATAGATGCTTTTCTACCGAGCTTCAAATATAACTTGTACATCATATTTTTATCCTTTTGTTATTAGATTAAAAAAAACCCTACATGCACGCTCGAGCATGATAAGTTCTGGAAATTGGATATTACATTACAATGTTACTTGTTATCAAGGCAGTTTATATTTACTTTTATCATGGTATAATCATAAGAAATTCTTTCATAAAATTGGGTATAAAAGACATGACAATTTTATATGAAACTAATGGTTTCATGTAGAGTAAAGTTCTACTAATGCCTAGGTATTTACCAATTGCAAGTGCAAAGACTACATTATAAGGTTAAAGTGAATTATCAAGATTGGTTTTTATGGGTGGGAAGTCCATTACCTAGAGAATAATTATAACCCAAAACCTTTGCATATGTTAATACTAATTATATAATCTTTATTTTATAGCTATAGATCTTATCTAAGCAAAAATTAAAACTAATAATACCTTTACAATTTATACTAAGGCATCTTAAATAAAAGAAATATCCAGTGCATAAATGTTTTTACAAGGAATTCATAACAAGGTTATATGTGACCCTTTTTGCAGGCTTCCCCAAGTTCCCAAAAACTATAGAGCAAAAGCCCATAATATCGAAATCAAAGTGGAGTTCATGCGGTCGTTGGTTATTGGATGGGGTCTTAGACATTGGTAAACCCTACTACAAAAGTCTCGAAACCCTATATTTTTGCATTATTTCCCTTATTCTTCGTTGTTGTTGAGAGTGCCGCCAGGTTCATGGCTTCATGGCCATTGATTCCATTGGTTTTCCTTTGTGAGTGATGGCCTTCGATGTTACTATCTATCTCGATGTGTGTTCTATTTCGCATATTAGCCAAGTTAAAAGCTATGTTTGGTAGCCGTGGTCTCTGGTTCTATACTCACAGCTTATGTTGTAGTGTTTGCATGACAATGGGAAGTTTTAGTTTAGCTTATACTGTGACTTTCTTACCTCATCGAGATTCTTGGCATTTCTCTTGCTTAATTGCTAGGGCAAGAAGTCTTTCAGTTAGGGTTTGTTGTGCAAAACTAATACAATACTGTGCGGCCGAGGGTAAAATTCTTCAGGTAACTTTTTTTATTCATTCTGCATTTTGTCATAACTTTATTATTGTTTCAAGGTTTTCTTTTTAAATTAGAACTTAATCATTTCTCTTATTTAATGTGCAGGTTTTTCTACCGGTTCTTTTAAGAGCTCGGAGGCATAGAATGCTTCAGGAGAAAGGTATCCATGCTTTTCGACCAACCGGTAAGCCTCAGTTTTCTTGCTTGAGGTTTCCTTCTGTGATTATGTGTGGGGCTTTGGAAAAGCACTGTCCCAACGAGGCTTAAGTTCTCATGCCATCACTGCTTTTGAACGAAGCTATGGTAATAAGGGTCATGTGGCCATAGACTGTTTTGGAGAAATACTTGTAAAGTCCATTGGTCATGACTCCCTTTTTGTTAGATTTTAAATTTTCTTTAAATAGGGTTTTGAAATCTTTTAAATTTTAATTAAGCTCTAAAGGCTTAACTATGTTGGAAGCCATGTGTTTGGCACCGATTTGTGGTTGAAAGAAGTCCATGGCAGACTTGGACTGTGGGTTTTCCTGTGTTGGATAAATTTCAGTTTGTTTCAAGTTTTAATTTAATGAAATTGAAATACCTTATGGCTAAATGACTGTGTTTGAAGAATGGATTGATAAATAAAAAAAATGGAAAAGTTTTTACTGCTGTTTAAGTCCATAATTTTCGATTTTATTTAGAATGAGGATATTATGTAGGAAATTAATATGAAAACTAGTTTTGAATCTTTAGTATTAAGATTAGTTTACCAAAATAACTAAAAAGAAAATAGGGTTTGATAAAACATCCCGAGCTCTAATGTGTAAATGGATTGGGAAATTTATTTTGTCTTTTTCTTATTTTATTTTAGTTTATATTGATAAACAATCTAAATACTATTTCTATGTAAATTTTAATTAACATTGGGCATTTATAATATGGGTATTATAAATGTAAAAAAATGAAGAATTTTATTTGATGAGAATATGGGTAAAACTGTAAAAACCCTATTCTAGAAAAGAGTAAGAAAAATAAAGTCTTGGTTAAGAGTTTCCCTAATTTAGGGTTATATTTTTATTTCATTTTATTCTCTGCATCATTGTTTGTTTTACTATTAATTATTCGCAGTTGTTATTTTATATTACCTTATTACTACAATTATGCTTCTACTATTTATAAAAGTTAGATTATTTCTACAATTTCATTAAAATGTTATATTAATCTATGTTGTTCCTATTTACTTTATTTATCTCTTTTCTATAATAATTATTAATTATATATTTTAGTTTTTAAGCCTTAAAGACAAAGTGATTAGTGTGCTTAACGAAAAAACACAGTCACACAAATTGTGTAGTGACTTTTAATAAACCTTCTCTTGTAGTAGTTTATGTTTATAATTTTTACAGATACATTTTAGATAATGGAACTTCTAAAAAATACAGGAATCTATCTGCTAAACAATCCTATAAGATTTAATAGTTGAAAGTAAATAAATCATATTCTTACACTTCCTAATTTGATTTATTGATCATACTTATTTAACCTACTATACTAGAGTACTACCTTCTTGAAGGTGTGGAAAAATACAGTCAGGCATTTTTTTATTCATTAGTAAAATTAAGCTAACCCTAAATAATTTATTCTAATACATAACTTTGAACAAAACTTATAAATCCTAGATCAATAAAAGATTTAACTAACTAACAAATAGTCATATAGATGCATCAAATCCTAAATTTATACATTCCAGATTCCTATAATTGCATAGAGAAATTAGAAATAACAAGTAGAACCTGGTAGGATAGCAGAGGAGACAATAACTTAAGAAGCCTGTTCCTCCAACCAACTCCTGAAGACAGCTGAGCTGCAAATATTAGGACCCATGAGCCTATCTACTGGTCCACCTGGTTGAAAGCATTGGGTGAGAGAATAGGTTTAGAAGCCTCTGCAACTCCACAGAGTAATCAACAGTGATATTTCTTCCTATAGCAATAAGAACTCATCTCAAAATAGCTGCACTAGTTTAGTATATCAACACTTTCACTCAAACACTTCGTCCTGTCCCCTCCATCGAATTTCTTGTGTACTAATTTCACTCAAAAATTTCACAAGTAAAGAATGACCAGCCTTAGCTGAATTCAATGGGAAGTTTTTATCAGCATGCCTAGGTATTTTGGGTCAGTTTTCACTTAATGAGCCACCTGCTCTTATTCCACTTTCTTAGGGAATATGACCACAAAAATAGGGAAGTTTCCTTTTGCAACAACTAGAAGTAGTTTGAGGATGCTTCCAAGTGTCAATATGCTCTCAACCTAGCCTATTCCACCAAGTAGCCATTAAAACACTCATTTAATAGCCTCCTTAAGTTGTTGTCTCATCTTTCATTTATTAATTAATAAAATATTCAGCAATTACATGCAATTATCCTTGACCCCACTTGGTCATTAATTACAAACTTTATAATAAAATTAAAACATAATGTCTCCTAAAACATAAAATGTTTTTTCAATTTGGGGTATGTGACAATATATATCAACAACATTGAAAATAGGAGATATGCCAACTCTTGCTAGCATTTCCAACTCATAAGCATTGGTAGAATTTTTTTTGAAAATCCTACATGGTCAGATCTTCTTCAATTTTAGTTTGTTATAATCGCCTTTAGGGAACCTCTCTTTCCTTAGATAATCCAACACTAGGTATCCTACCTCGAATTTCTTCTCCCTTCTCTTTAAATCAGCCTTCATTTTGTACGTTTCATTACTTTTATGCAGTCTTTCCTTAACTTCCTTCTGTAGCTCACTAATTCTAGCTGCAAAATATTCTCCACCTGCACTCCTCTTTTCCAACTGTCCCAAATATTTTAGTTCATACAATCCTCTAGGATGCATACCATACAAGATCAGAAATGGGCTCATACTTGTGCTTCTGTTTCACAAGTCATTATAGGCAAACTCATCTTGTTCCAACACTCTATCCCATTGTTTTGTATTTTCTCCAACTAGACTCCTTAACATGTTACCTATACTCTTGTTAACTACCTCAGCCTAACCATCAGACTATGGATGATAAGTTGAATTGAAGTTTAGTTTAGTAACCAGCTTCCTCCACAATGTCCTCTAGAAGTGACCTATGAAACTCACATCTCTGTCAGAGACAATACTTCTAAGAAAACCATGCAATTTTACAACTTCATTAAAAAAAGGGTTAGCAATATGAGTGGCATCACTTGTCTTAAAACAGGGAATAAAATGTGCCATTTTGGTAAACCTATCAACCACTACAAATATTGAATCATTTCCTTTCTGATTCCTTGGAAAACCCAAAATGAAGTCCATACTTACAGAGTCCCAAGGCCTAGTAGGAACAGGAAATGGTGTATATAAACCTGTGTTTTGGCTTATTCCCTTGGCATGTTGACAAATCCTACATCTTCTCACATATTTCTCAACCTCATATCTCATTCTTGGCAAGAATTATAACTGACTCATCTTCCCATAAGTATTATCACTTCCGAAGTGATGAGCCATTCCTCTATTATGATTTTCTTGAATTATATTTTCCCTCGTTGAACACCTTGGAATGCATAGCTTACTATTTTTGAATAGCATATCATCTTGCAACATGTACTCTATCCATGGATCTCTATCCACTGCTACAGGATTTTTACAAGCTCTGTAGGCATTCTGAAAATCATTGTCAATCTCACACAAATTCCTAAGATGTTTAAATCCTAAAATTTGTACATGGGTTTCTTGTACAATTAAGGTTTTCCTGCTTAATGAATCAGCTACACGATTTGATTGTCCACTAATATGTTTCAACACTAAAGTGAAACTATGCAATAACTCCACCCATTTGGCATGTTTCTGATTCAACTTAGGATGCTACATTATGTACTGCAAAGCATTATTATGAGAATGGAATACAAATTCCTTAGGCATTAAAATATTCCTCCAATGTTTCAGGGCTTGGAATATAACATAGAATTCCTTATCATATGAGGAATATTTCTATTTTGCATCATTTAGTTTTTTACTAAAATAGGCCACCGGTTTATCTTCTTGACTGAGCACTGCCCCAATGGCTACTCCACTAGCATCACATGTAACTTGGAATGGTTTTCCAAAGTCTGGTAATCTCAAGATTGGCTATTCAGTAATCTTTTTCTTCAATAGTTGAAACCTATTTTCTTCCTCTGCTGACCATTTAAATGGCTACTTGTCTTTCCTGATGGTCTCAATAATTGGACCACAAATACCACTAAAGTTATTTATAAATTTCCTATAAAAAATTGCTAAACCATGGAAACTTCTTACCTCAAATATGCTTCGAGATGAAGGACAATCCACGATTGCTTGCACCTTCTTCAAATCCATCTTCAAACCATGTTTTGAGATCACAAATCCTAGATATACCAATTCAGATTTCATGAATGAACACTTCTTGATATTCACCAACAATTTCTTTGACTGCAGAATTTACAAGACATATCTCAGATGCCTCAGATGCTCTTCTTTTGACTGATTGAAAATCAATATTTCATCCAGGTAAACTATCACAAATTTACTTATGAAATACCTTAGGACTTCATTCATTAATATCATGAATGTGCTTGGAGCATTTGATAATCCAAATGGAATTACTAGCCATTCATACAAACCTTCATTAGTTTTAAAAGATGACTTCCACTCATCCCCCTCTCTAATTCTTATATGATGATATCCACTTTTCAGATATATCTTAGTAAAGTATGCTGCTTCACTTAGATATTCCATTACACCATCCATCTTGGTCAATGGAAACCTATATCTGATGGTTATTTTATTAATCGATCTTGAATCCGTACACATCCTCCGTTCACCACATTTCTTTGGGGTCAACACTATTGGCACTACACATGGGCTTCAATTTTTTTTAATCATCCCTTTGTCTAGCAGTCCTTGTACTTGCTTTCTAACCTCCTCATTCTCCTGAGGTGTCAACCTATAGGATTCCTTGTTGCTAGCTCCTGAGATGAAATCAATGTGATGGATGCTATCTCTCTTTGGTGGCAACTCATTGGGTAAATCATCCACTGCTATGTCACCAAATTTAGCTAAAATTATTTGGATTTCTTCAGGAATATCTGAAACAGTCGTCCTCATCATCACTACCTTGGGCTTGCACATCACAGCATAATTCAATTTCTCTTCCTCAAACTACTACAAATAGTTTTTACCAATCAACATCAAGACTTTTGTTGCCTGTTGTTCCACTATTCCACCTTCTTGCAGAGGCAGTAACACATGCTTCATCCCATCCTTGTCAAAACTATAGCAGCTCCTTCTACCCTCATGGACTACCCTCTTATCAAACTACCACGGTCTTCCCAAAAGGACATGACATACATCCATGGGCATAATATCACATATAATTTTATCTTTAAAAGTTACTACTTGGAAATCAACTTCACATTGTTCACTTACCATGATTTGATGTCCTTTTTGCAACGAGGATACCTTGTAGGGAACTAGATGCTTACTCTTCTTCAAGTTTAGCTTCTCCACCATCTCTGTGGAAACTAGATTGTTAGTGCTCCAACTGTCAATCACCATCTTGCAGCATTTTCCTTTGACCTTGCACATAGTACTGAATAAGGCTTTCATCTGAGCAGGTTCTGCACTTTTCTTCTCATGTTTCAATAAGAATTTGTTTATCATCAAAGACTCTCTAGTCTCATGTAAAATTTCAGCCACTAGCAACTGCTCTTGCTATTGCTCATTCTGAGCTACATAGGACACCCTCTTTCCTATTTTTTCCTTCTCTGGGAATTCAAAAGATATATGACCCAATTTTTTATAGTTGTAACATCTAAAGACAGTTTATTTGCCTCTTCCTATACCTCTACCCCCTTGGTAAGGTCTTCCTCGTCTTGAGTCATTGCCCCTGTTTTGTTGCTCCTAGTGATTTGAGTTTTTGGATTCTCCCTTTTGGGCTGCAAAATTCTCCCTTCCAGTTGTTTTCCCTCTTCCTTTGGATGAAATTATACATCTATTGAATTTTTGCTTCCTCAATAGCCTCTCTTCTGCTCTCAAGGCACATTGGTAGGCCTCTTCCATTTTCCTAGGTGATATCATACTGATTTCATCTGGATATCCAGCCTCAAACCATTGATATATCTAGTAGTCTTCTCTGATTGATTCTTCTACATAGCCTTCTCTCAGGTTCACTTTGTACAATTCTTCAGTATATTCTCTTACATACATTAACCTTTTCCTAAGGTTTTTCATTTGTCTATATAAAGACAATTGATAATATTTGGGCAAGAATTTGGCCCTCATCTTAGCCACCATCCTATCCCAGATATTTATCAATGGCTTTTTCTTTATTCTCCTTTCCGCTTGCACACTATCCCACCATAGGGATGCATTCCCTTTCATCTGTGCCACTTCCAATCTAACCTTGTTTTTCTCCTCAATGTCATCATACTCAAATTATTTGTCCAACTCATTGATCCGATCAATGAGGTGTTCAACAGTGAGGATTTCCTCATAGGTAGGAAACTCAGGCTTTGGTATTGATGTGGCCTCTACAATTGACTGAAAACATGTCAACTTAGGTGTCTCTTCCATAGGTGTTTCCTCCTCTTCATGTTCCTCCCCTTCAAGCTCACTCACATATCTTGCCACCGGATCTCTCTGTCTTCCTGGATCCATAGCTTCCATACATGCTCTTAGCTCTCTCACCTCCTCCATAACCTCTCCATTTGCTGTCGGTTGGCCTTTGGCATGACCCCGGACTCTACCAACTTGTAAAACCATGTCTTATCTCTGTTGTTGAGAAAAAATCCTCACTCTAATACCAAAAATTGGTAACAAAAGGTAAGTCAAATCCAAACAACTTTAACCCACAGCCAAAATTGGTTCCTTTCGTCTATTTGGACTGGTTCTACTATCAAATCCCAAAACGACATGCACTGGTTATATTTCATGCTAATCACGTTGTCTGTGATTTAATAAATCGCATGTATGCTTGCATGTGATGGGAAATCACACTCGTGGGTTCTCAATTTTCGCCAAGCAATGAAATTCACTTGCATATCGAACTTCATTGGTTCCTGAGCAATGAAAACGCATCGTCTCTTCCAAAATTCCCGTCATGATGAAGAAAAAAATGCACTATTTATTCCAAATCTCGATTATAGTTAAACTATGAATATATTTCAGGGGAAATCCCTAAAAATTGTACACTGGAGATTCTTCAAAATATTGAAATGCATAATAATTAAAATTTGAACCAATCCCAGATTAAAGAAATGCTAATGTGACTGTAAACTCATATAAGAATCTAGATAAAAGGAAAATGAAATATCTTTGCGTACACAAACCAAAAAGCTGTGATGGACTTCAGGATATCAAAGAGAATGTCAATCCCCCCACAATGCATTTGCATAAGAAAAATTCCTAAAATCCCTCCACAAATTTATTCGACGCAATCTTATTGTTTTTTTTTACGGTCCCCTCTAACCTATAGGTACATATCATTTTCATTCTTTCAATATTTTATTCCCCCCCACAACCAAGAAGATGTAACCATTATCTACCTTACCCATGATTTGAGAACCCTTACTAATTTTATCCAAACTAATTCCTACAAATCAGCTACAACCTAACTAGATGGCCTCGTCTCCTCAGAGCTATAATTTAGCCATTATTTCCTATTCAAACTCTTTAACTGACAACAATACATATAAAAATAATTTACCTATTTAAATAAACATTCAAACAGACTTCTTTTGATCTTAAGGTCTCTTTGGTTCAACCTCAAGCCACAACATGTGACAAAGGATCACATTGCTAGCTTGGGACAAATGCCCATGCATCAATTTCTTCATTCAGTTAGCCAATCGATTAGTAGGATCACAAGACACAATTCCAAGAAAAAATTGATTTCAAATTCAAGCAATGAACTGAATTATACGACTCTTTTGTGTGCAATTAAACGTCTACACATTACATTAACTTCTGCAAGTGATCCTTACAATGGATCGATGAATCCTCTTTTAATTAATCAGTGATTCAATATGGAATGATTGTATAACATAATTTAAACATGAATTTTTCCAAATTCGATCATTGAATCTAATCAACCATTTATTCTATTGGCAGATTTAAAATTTCATAAGTCTCTATGTATAAAAAAAAATCTCAATATTGTAAAAACAACAAATACATAGTTAACCTTTATTCACAAGAAAATCCCTTTGAACATGAATGTCATAGGTAAATCATCACAGCCTAAGATGTTCAATCTCTGTGTATGTTCCAGGATCCTAAATCTAAGCTCCTCCCTTTGATCTTCCTATAAGATTCGAAAACCCGTGAGCTTATCCCCAAAAAAATCTATAAACTAAAAACAAAATCTCCTCGAGGGGCCTCGCCCCTCTCCAACAAGAATAACACAAACTATATTTAATATATCTTCAGTTATGTTATGGAGATCCTACAAAGAAGGAACATAATCTATAACTAACTCAACAAATCGACGACTCATTTGACAGATCACTGACCAAATCACTAACTTCTCTCAACTAATTCAACGAAATCCTATTGACTAATTCAACCAATATCCTTATCCAATATTTTATTCAAATTAAAAAATAAATAAATAAAATTACAATCATATGAGAGCCTAGGTCTCCTTGAGGTTTCCTTGGCCTAGTGAAGTCATAATGACTTGACTCAGATAGTTAATGCCCATGCATCAGACTCCCCAGCTTGAAACTCTTCATGGGCTCCTGTCCATGAGCTCCCTTCCCATTGATTTTTTGTAGGATTGCAGTAGACACCCAAGGTTTCTTTCTGGGTAGCTTCCTCATCTTGAACAGTCCTTCCAGCCAACTATTCTAGCCAAATTTTTTTTCCTGTAACAACTTCATCCAGATCACCTTATGATCTGATTTCTCTGTCAGTTGGTGTATATGTTCTGCTATCATAAAACACTTATGTTCATCTTTCATTTGACGTGCAATTAAATAGACTATCTTGCCTTCCACAAAAACAAAAACAAAATAAAACATCATAAAAAATTTTGTTATCCAAGAATTTCTTGAATGAATTCTTTGGTCATTCTCTTCCTTGCTTTCTTTTGTTTCAAAATCTTCCATCACATCACTTTCCTTTGCAATTTCCCCAAGCATACTTCCTTTACCTTCCTTTATGACTACATTCTATTGTGCTTCCTCCATCATTACATAATTTGCATTTGTCATAACTTGTTGATCTTTCTCTTCCATCAACCAGTCATTGCACATTTCATAAGTCATCATAATTTCAAATTCATTCAAATAACTTGCTTGTGAAATTACATTTACCTCTGATTCTGTCATTCTTGATTCTTCCATGAACTCCTTTTAATTCAACATAAGCAACTGATTTCTATCATCGACTTTCTCTTTCTGACCTATTAATGGATAAAGACTATGTCTCTATCCATTCATATCAAAAGAATACACATTCATTTTCCCCTAATGCATTACATTTCTACCAAATTGCCAAGGCATACCTAATCAAATATGACAAGAATCCATCTCTGTAATGTCACATATTACCTCATCCTCATAACTTCCAATATGAAACTTTACCTAGCACTATTCATTCACAAGAACCTAATGACCCTCCTGCAGCCATGCAACTCTATATGGGTCTGGATGTACTAATTTTTTTCAGATTCAGTTTGTCCACCATCTCTGTAGACACCAAATCATCAATACTACCACTATCAACAATCAATTTACAACACTTACCTTCAAATTTGCAAATTTTTTTGAACAGGCTCCTCCTTTGGACTGACTTATCAATTACCTTCCTCAACAATAAGGCTTCACCCCATTCAGTGTAATTCTCAGTCACCTCTAATTCTTTTGGAGATTCAGGATCAGCTTGCACTACTTGTGCTTCTCTCTGTTTTAAAACATTCTATGTACAATCCCATTACATATGTCCAATATCCCCACATGTATAACATCTCACTTGTCCACCTCTTTCTCTGCCTCTTCCTCTTGAAGCATGGTGCAACCGTATCTGGTTGGGATCTTGTTAGTTGAGTCCGACTTTCATGTTTGATAGTAAAATAATAATAATGTATTAGAGGATGATATTACAATGATGTCTTGGCCTTACATATGGATTGGACACTTGATGATGAGGAGATGTTTCCATTCATAATAACTTAATTAAACTAACTATTAATTATTTAATTATTATCTCTATTTTATGTCTGTTACATTACCACTCCCTTTAAGGGAGCTTTGTCCTCAAAGCTTGAGTATTTCCTAATGTCATCCTTCATTCTGAATCGATGTCAGTATTATAATTGGATGGGATTTCTGGTGTAGAGACTTGCACTTCCTTTCCATTCATGATTCTGCATTCTATTGTATGATTGTTCCTACATTTATGGCCAGGGGTCTAGTCATCACTGCATGGACAACACATGTTTTTATTATTTTTCTCTATTATCAGGATAACTATTAGATAATTCGACCTATTTTCCATTTCATAGGAATATGATTGATATTTATGGCTTTGATGGCTGGGTGACCAAGTAACTTCACAGTACCTGCATTGTGTCTCTTTTTCTTGTTGATAATGGTTATCGCCTCTTGTTTTTTTTCCTTCCAATTTCTGTTCTACGGCTTTTTCTTTATGTCTTTCTAATTCTAAATTAGGTATGTCCTGTAACTTTAACTCTTTTTGGAGGTACGGTTTAATACATCCTAAATAGGTTTCGAGTCTTTGCTTATAAGACAACCTAGATACTTGTGTCGATAAGGAATCCCACTTATGTGTGAATTCCTCAATGCTTCCAACTTGTTGTAATATGGTAAGTTTACTGAAAAATTCATCTTCTTTGATTCCTTGAAACCTATTAAAAAAATCATTTTTAAACAAGTTCCAGGTGTAGGAAAAATTTTCTCTCTTCCACCATAAGTACCAATTATAGGCGTACCCTTCCATATGCATTGACGCATATTTCACCTTCTCCATGCCAGATTGAATATTGTAAATGTCGAAGTATTCTTCCACCTTGTTAAGCCAAGAAATGCATTGGTCTTCACTTCCATTGTATTTCGACAACTCTATTTTTTCCTTAGGTGGGTACACTTTGTAAGGATGATATTGATTGCTTTTTGATTTATGGTTTGATGGTGGCTCGAAACTACTCGATGATGCAAGTGACATATTTGAACTGATTTGTTGTTGGCTATGATTTTTAACATTTTTATTCTCTACTATCTTACCAATAGATTCTATTTTGCTGTTTAATTATGCCTCCATATCTAGGAGTATTTTTGTTTCTATCTCTTGTTTAAGCATTGCATTGTTAATCTTTATTTCTTTTTGCAAATCTTCTTGATTCTTTACGAGTGTTTCTTGTGTGGAAACATGAAATGAGGCATCTAACATGTATGGACCACTTACTTGGTCCGGACTAGGTATAAGTCTTTGTAACACCGCAATTAATGTATTATGGTTCTTCGTCATGGTGCTCAAGTTCTTGCGTTAAGGTGTTTATCTTTTGAATCATTGTACTCATTTTTTCATCCAAGTCTTTTTTTTCCATTCAGGATGTCAAATTTTCCATCCAGCCTTCTTTCTAGTGCTAGAACAAGCTCGTCTCTGAGTATTGTATTGTTATTTTTCATCTCTTCCTTCAAGATTTTTTGGTTAGCGACAAGGGACTTGATGTTCTCCATTTTTTTCAATTTTCTCTTTCACTTTTGCCATGGTCTTGGATCTTGTATGGGGAGGTTTGTACTTTGACACTATTTTGTCTTGTGAGGGATGAAAAAATCATTTTACTAAATATGGTGAGATTTTAAGCACAATAATTAATGATTATATTAATTATCACATAATAAAATATTTATTTTATTATTTGTTTTAATATAATAAAACAAAAATTTGAATGATTATAAATATATTATTTTATAATATATTTGAACTAAATATTATGTTTAATATTATATTATGTTATAATATTATATTATATTATAATATTATGTTATAATATATTTATAACATATTTTTTCTTAAGTTAATTTTTTTTGTAGGTCATGGAGTTGGAGGCCGAGGCAGAGTGACGGTGTGGAGTTGGTGGCCATTGGGGTGAGCACAAGTGGAAGGAGAAGGCATGATTTGTGAGTGTCGATGATGGATGAGGGAATGCATAGAAGCGAATGCAAAGAGGAAGGAATGTGAAAAAGGGAATGTACAGAAGGGAATGCGCGGAGGATGAGGGCATTCGGGAAATGGAGGGCATGAGGGGATGTGGAGGGATGCGTGGAGGAGACTAGGTGTTAAATTTGAGCATATAGATCTGTAGACAAACACACAACTCACAAAGAAGATCTCACAATTTACTCAGCCATTGAAGAATGAAACAATGCAAAAGGATTGCAGCTGTGAATGCTTTCATTATTCAAAAAATTAATCCAGATGATAATTACAATAATGTAAAATGGATTTAATAGCCACAAGCAATTCGAATCCACATGAGGAAGTTCGAATTGATTAGCCTCTACTTGACTGTAGGTAACCAAGACTTTGTCTAAATCACTATCATAGGACCCAGTAGTTAACTGTCCTTGTCTAAATCATAACCGGAGTTCATAGGAGCTTTAAAACACAACCAAGTGTTACATTTAGTGTTGATTAATGGTTAACTGACTGTGGTAGGTGAGAAAAGCACCCCACATGTGTGCAATCAATTAAACCTAGTGCTAATTGAAGGTAGAGGGCTAGAACTAAATGTAACTGACTCCTTACTTGGCTTGATTAGTCACTAACTGAAGTGAATTGACCTTGGTTGGTTTCAGCACTCCCAGTTGCTTCCTAAATTGTAGGGATTGATCTAGGAGACTCCTAAACTTATGCAATCAAGTGAAATAAGTGGTAGTGATCCTCAATTAGTGTTCCCCACACTTTGGTAACTGAAACATGTTCCCCAACTAGGTCAAGTTTAACCAATGGTGCTAATGACTATAAATAGACTGGATGGACTCCCGATTTAGACATGACTCCCGATTTAGACATATGACCAAATTTGGACAAGGGAGGATTAATAATCCTAACACTAGGTGTGTGCGAGATGGATATGGTAGAGGCACCAGGAATGTGGGAGATGGTGTAGCTACGTGTGGGTAGGAGAGGAGTAGAAGATAGAGAGGGCAAATTGGAGCAGTGTGGAGAAGTGCGAATGGGAGAGTGCGGTGGTGGATGGGAGAGTGGAGTAGCAGTGGATGAGATCAATGAGAGTGGAGCAGAGAGAACAAGGAGATCAACAATAGAAAGGATGGAGGATGATATGAATCCTAGCTCAGGATGAAGGAGTGAATATACTCTGATACCACTTGGTGCAATCGTATCCGGTTGAGCTCTTCTTAGTCGAATCAGACTTTCATGTTTGATAGTAAAATAAGAATAATGTATTAGATGATGATATTACGATGATGTCTTGGCCTTAAATATGTCTTGGAGACCTGATGATGAGGAGACACCTCCTTTCATAATAACTTAATTAACCTAACTATTAATTATTTAATTATTATCTTATTTTATGTTCATTACAAAGCACTTCTTCCGGCTTTGTTCTCATTATTTCTATCAGGATGTACTTGTTGGTTTCAACTACTAGCTTCACCTTTCTGTAGTTGTTCCTTTCCTTAAGAGCCTCTTACCTTTGCTTTATGATTCTGCTTTCTCATGAGCTTCTCCTTAGCATTCAAAGCAATTTGATACACTTCTTCAACATATCTTAATGACAAAAAACTTAGTTAATCTTATATATCAAACCTTAGACTATTTACATACCTAGCAACTTTCTCAGGTGTATCCTCTATATGACCTGACCTGATATTCACCTTATTGTCATTGACTTCTACTTAAGATTTTTCATTTTCCTAAACAAAATCAATTTGTAATATTTAGGATGAAATTTACCTCTTAACTTAGATGTCATTCTTTTCCAGCTATTGATCTTGGCATTATGTTTCAAGATCCTCTCCTCTTGCACACCATCCCACCACAAGGATGCACGCACTCTCAACTTTGTGACAACAAATCTCACTTGCTTTTCCTCCTTTATTTCAGCATAATCAAAGTGTTTGTTCACAGCATTGATCCAATCAATTAACTCCTCATGATCCAAGATTCCACCATAGAATGGTACATCAACTCTTGAACTAGGGACTGCACCAAAAATAGATCTCAACATTCTTACCTCAAGATTTTTAGTGGTTATCTCCTCCTCCTCTTTAGGTGTATCTTCATCACTTGTGTCTCTAGTGTGCTCCTAATTTCTGCCAATTTCTAAGGCTTCCAACCTTGCTCTCAAATTTCTTATCTCCTCTCTCAAGTTTGCATTGGAAACATGCATTCCTCGCCTGCCCTGACCTCTCCCAACTCTGACCTCCATCTTCTCGCACAACAAGTCACTTCTTGACACAATCTTACTGTCAGTAATATCTTTTTCTGAATCTGTTAGCAATGTAGGAGTAAAAACAATCTCACTTTTCATTTAAGAAAACTACTCCAATCCTTAACACCAACAATTTCACAATATTCAGAAAAAAAAAGACTAATACTGTCCTTCTATGATACCAAAAATTGATAGGATATCCCTCTAAAGGCCATCAATGCTTCACCTTTTTGCACTTGTGCAAGTGCTACTCCACATGACTATTCCACATGACCTGAGATTTATCCACTCAACATACAGTTGACTCAGTGTCAAGTTATCTAACTGCAATCTACACAAATAATCGTTGTTCAATTGCATACTAGATATCTTCCTTCAGGAATATCATTGTTTTAATTGACCATTTAAGCCATTGGTCCTCCTTATCATGCTCATTAGCTGTTAATTATCTATGGGAAAACAAATTACATGAAATCTGCGCATTCCCAATGTAGATTTATCTACAATTTCTCATCAAATTGCAAGGGATTTCTTCATTTAGTTAGCCAATTGATTAGTAGGACCAGAAGACATGTTTCCAACAAGAAATTGATTTCAAATTCAAGCAATGAACTGAATTATATGACTCTTTTGTGTGCAATTGAACCTCTGACATTACATTAATTTCTGAAAGTGATTCTTATAATGGATTGAAGAATCCTCTTTTAATTAATCAGTGATTTGATCTGGAATGATTGTATAACATAATTTAAACATAAATTGTTCCAAATTATATAATTGAATCTAATCAACCATTTATTCTATTGGCATATTTAAAACTTCATAAGTCTCTGTGTATAAAAAAAATCTCAATACTGTAAAAACAACAAATACAGAGTTAACCTTTATTCACAAGAAAATCCCTTTGAACTTGCATGTCATAGGTATATGATTACAACCTAAGATGTTCAATCTCTGTGTATGCTCTAGTATCCTAAACATGAGATCCTCCCTTTGATCTTCCTATAAGATTTAAAAACCCATGAACTTATCCCCCAAAAACTCTCTAAACAAAAAACAAAAGCTCATCGAGCTCCCCCCCTCTCCAATAACAAGAACAAAAACTATAATTAATAGATATTCAGTTCTATTATGGATATCCTACAAAGAAGGAACATAATCTATAACTAACTCAACAAACTGATGACTCATTTGACATATCACTAACCAAATCACTAACTTCTCTCAACTAATTCAACCAAATCCTATCGACAACAATTGAAAGAGGATCAAATATCCTTATCCAATCTTTTATTCAACTTTTAAACAAAATAAAACAAATTACAATCATATGAGACCCTAGGTATCCTTGAGTTTTCCTTGACCTAGTGAAGTCATAATGACTTCACTTAGATAGTTCATGCCCCTACATATTTTTTCCTATGTTATAGAGTGCTCTTGAACCTTGGTCTCTTGTGTACAAGTGAAGCCTTGTTTCTCCTATGTTACAAAGTGGAGCCTTGTGTTTTTGTGTTTCCTTATGGTTTGTTGTTATGTGTGCCTTGGTTTGGGTCTGAACCATATGCAAGACTTAGGAGTGGAAGAGATTATGAATTGGCTTGATAATCCTAGTGAAGAGAGGAACCTCACAAAAAGATAAGAGTGGCTGGTGAATCTTCTATGAACATCATGAAGAGAACTAGAAGGGAAGGTATAGACCAAGGGACTATGTAGCAGAGAAGGGGATAATTCCTTGTGTTGGGTGTGTAGGTATTGTGAATTCCAAGCCAGATAGATCTTGTGGAGGTGTCCCTATCTCTGTGAATGAGCCACTATCTTAGCCATTCTACCTTTGCACTACCTTTGTAACTTGATAAACCCAAACATATATTGGCTTGGTTGACATCCTAATAAACCCAATGGTATATTGGCTTGGCTGGGAATCCTGAAAAACACAATCATATATTGTCTTGGATGAGTAGCCTGATAAACCCAATGACGTGCTGGATTGGTTGTGTCTTCATGTGCATTTGGCCATGTGTGACCCCTGGCTAGACCATCTGATAAACCCAAATATTAGGTGGATTGGCTGAGTAGCCTGATAAACCCAATAGTTAGATGGCTTAGCTGAGTATCCTAATAAACCATACAATGTATTGCCTTGTTTTCTTACATCCTAATAAACCCAATTGTGTATTGGCTTGGATGGATAGTTTGATAAACCCAACCTTAGGTTGAATTGACTGTGTTTGACATGTTCTAGTTATGTGTGAGCCTAATGTTCTCTATTTCCTTGTGGAAATCATGCCCAACTTGGGGGTGGAAGTTGTGTTTAGAGATTGATGAACACAACTTGCCTATGGCTGGGTGGAACGTTGCAGCGACATAGCTAGTTGCTGGACAAATTCATCTTCAAGATAAGTATTCTCGGTTGTATTATTCTGCAATAATTTGCTTTGAATGTACTGATTATGTTGAATGCTTATTAAATATTTAAGTAGAGTTTACTGTTGTTATGTTTTCCTGCATTTTACCTCTTCATATTCTTTTTGGTTTCCAATGCATTTTGACTAAGTTCATGGAGGCTAGAATACTGGTTACAGAGTCAGAGTGCATAGGACTTAATCATTTCTGCACCCTAGAATCCGCCTGCAAATGGCGGAAGGCAAAAAGTAGAAAAACAACAAAAATGATAAGGCAGAATATTGGTTTTCCGCACCTCGAAGTCCTCTAGAGGAATGCCGAAGGAGGGAAGTGGAAATAGGAAAACAGAAAGAGAAATGAGGCCAAGTGTTGGTTTTCTGTGATCCAAAGTCATCCCGCGGAATGCGGAAGGCAGAAAGTAGAAAAGTGAACAAGTAAAGGTATCGTTTTGTTGGTTTCTAATTCCTGAAGTTTGCAGTGGAAGGCAGAAAATAGAATGCAGAAGGTGAAATGTGGTTAAATCATTATGTCATATTTTAAGGTTTTGATTCTTGAGGTCTACAATAGAAGGAGGAAAGTGAAATGCAGAAGAATGAATGTGGTTAAATGGTTTTGTCGTATTTTAAGTTTCTGATTCTTGATGTCTGTAGTAGAAGTCAAAAAGCGGAAAGGGGAAAGGAAGGAAACTGCAGTGACATTTTGTATATTTGCGTCTTCCACAAGCCGCATTGAGGAATGTGGAAGGTGGAAGGTGGAAGGAAGAAATGTTAGTTTCAATGTGGAAACAAATTTTTCGGTTACAGAGTGGATATGTTGATGGTAGAACAATTGTTACATTAGTGTTTATTTCTAAACATGAATGTTAAAGGATGAACATGACCCATGATTGTGTTTAAAGAGATAGTAAAGATAAATTTTAATTTCTTATGCATATTAGTCAGGTGTATGGGCACATGGATACATAGACATTATGGTATAGCAATGTAGTCATGCCCCTCCCTTATGTATCTATTTAGAAGGGAGGGGACGCCATAGTGTGGTATCAGATCTATTGGTTACAACATTGGGCCTAGATGGGCCAAGTGAATAGTTCTCAGAGCTATTGGTTACAACATTGGGCCTAAATGGGCAAAGTTAAATAATTTTACAGTGACAAAATCTGTAGTGAACAGTCAGTAAGTGGTTTTCAAATTCTCAGATTGTGACGCAACTAACAATGGTCTTTCTTAACACATTTTGCAGAGTCATAGTGCAGTTTGGAAAAGTTGGTTTTGTCTTGGCCATGAGAATCGACAGCATGAATGGTGCACAAGATCCCTATGATCTTGAGGTATATTCCATGGGGGAGAACATTCAAGTTGGAAATGATGAAATAGAATCCAATGGAAGAAGATATCAAGAGTCTCCCTCAGATATTGCAGCCACCATGACAAGCCTAAGGGTGGGATTACAAAGTTGTAGAGAAGGAAATGAAATAATGATTAAATCTCAGGAAGAGCATTATCAATTGAATGCATCCATGTTGCATAATTCAAAAAATATCCAAAGGCAGATGAACTATGTGCATTGGACAATAAATCTGGAAGGAAGTAGGAGTAGTTCCAGAAGAAGAAAAAGGTCTTCTGGTGGATCATCTAACTTTGAACGATCCAATAGGGGTTCAATCTCTTATTATCACATGAATAAGAGAAAGAGGCATCACCAAAACAATTCACGTGATGAATTTAAGAAGGAAAGGCCTCCTACCTTTAATGGTGAGGTAAAATATGGTTAATAAGTTGAAGCTTGGATTCTTGGGATGAGAAAGTATTTCCAAGTCCAAGACTACTCGAGAAACATGAAGGAAACGATATCGATAATAAATATGAATGGAAGAGTATCTATATGGTGGGAGAACCTCAGACAAGTGAAGCCTAGTTCAATGAAAAAAAGATCGCGTGGAGGCAGTTCAATAAATATTTCAAGCAGAAGTACCTCTCTGATAGGTACTATGATGATAAGATTAAATACTTCCATGAGCTGAAATTGGGACAATTAACCATGGAAGATTATGCAAACAAATTATTGGAGTTGTTGAGGTATGTTAGGTATATCATAGATGATAAAGTGAAAATTTAGTGTTTTCTGAGTGGGCTACCTCAGGCATACAAAGACAGGATTGAGTTTTATGAACCTAGAACTCTAGAAGAGGCTATAAGTAAGACGAAGGATTGCTATGATAAGAACAAAAGCAATCCTAATTTCCATAAGGCATGGAAGGACAAGAAGAATGAAAATTTTGACCAAAGGAAGAAAGGTTTCAAACCTTCTCACTTCCTAAATCAATAAAGGAAGCCATCACAAGATGTGACTAAGCCATCCAAAGTCATGAGAGATAGGCCAACAGAACCACTTCAATGTTGGGGATGTGGAGGAAACCATATGCGCAGGAATTGTCCACATTAGAATGGGTATTAAAGACAAGCTCAAAACATCCAAGGAGTTGAAATAGTGGTTCAAGTAGAGAGGACCGTTCCCTGAATTTATGCATACCTAGAGGACCGCCAGGAAGATCATCAATCAATTGTGGTTGAAGTTGAAGGTAATATTGCTGAGCAATCTATTTCTGTTTTGATTGAAATTGGATCTACTCATAGTTATATTACTCCTATAATTGTTTAGATTTGTGGTTTTAAGAAATTAATGCATAGAAAATCATGGTTAGTTCAACTATCCACTGGAACCAAGAGAAAAGTGAGTGAAGTGGTAGAAAGATGTCCATTTGTCATGGATGGGTTAGTCACTTATGCATACTTCAATGTTCCGCCACTTGGTTCCTATGATATTCTCATTGGAATGGACTGGTTAGAAGTGCACAGAGTTAAGCTTGACTTCTACTACAAGACATTTGAATGTATCGATGAAGAAGGAAAACCAAGGGTTGTAAGAGGCATTCCAATGGTGATTTCTGTTAGGATTTTTCATCAATGTAACTGAAGAAGTTATGTGGGAAAGGTTGCAGATTGTATGCAACCCATGTTTTGGAGGTAGTAGAGAACAAAAATCCTAGGTTGGAAGACATTTATGTATTGCAAGAATTCAGGGCTTTTTTTCCTGATGAGATTCCTTGACTTCCTCCAAAAAGGGACATTGATTTTACAATTGACCTTGTTCCTATAGAAGCACCAGTGTCCAAGGCACCCTACATGATTATCACACCCGAACTTCTAGAGCTAAATATGTAATTTCAAGAATTGTTCGAGAAGAATTATATCAGGCCAAGTGTGTCCCCATGGGGAACACCAGTTTTATTTGTGAAAAGTAAAGATTGGACATTGATGTTATGTATTGATTATAGACAGTTGAACAAAGTTAATGTAAAGAATAAATACCCTTTACCTCGAATTGATGATATTTTTTATCAAATGAGAGGAGATAATGTATTTTAAAAGATGGAATTGAGGTCTAGTTACCATCGGGTAAGAATCAAATAGGAGGATATTCATGATAAATCCTTTAGAATAAGGTATGTGTTAGGAACCCATGTCAATCATTCTCTTTACCGTGTTAGTATATTGTTGTTGGATGCATATGCTTTGTAAGTCATCCCATAGTAATTGTTGATCCATAGTTTGTGTTATTGTTGTTGGGCAC